>JAOTQH010020362.1:0-18328 GCA_025631255.1 Cornus kousa | reverse complement strand
GCTTGGAGCTTCCCTCTCTCTCTCTCTCATCTTTTCATCTACTTCCTCTTTGATCCGGCTCCTCGTGAATTAGACTTTTTTGATGTCCTCGACGACGCGGTGATTTCTATCCGATCAGTTTTCGATTTGCAGCACTTTGACTTTTGGGGTGTGAGTTCAAGCTTGAATTTGGGTCTTACCACTTGAGAATTTCTTGCTCTCCTTATTGTCCCCGTCATAACCCTGAAATTTTATCACATTTTGTGGAGTTTGATTTTGGTGGATTTGAGATTTTCATCTCAAAGTGAGGTAGGGGGTGTTTCATGCTTATAATCTTCGTGTTTTACATGTTTTTGTGGTTTATATAACTTATACGCATGTTTAAAGTTTAGATCTAAAAATAGTTTTTATTTAAATTAAATGATAATTTCAGGAAAACCACAAATTTTGATAATTATGTGATCCTGTAGTTTTATCCCTTTTTGGGTTAAAACTAATCCTAAAAAATCAATGGATTCTTTTTGTACTACTATCTTTTTAGGGGATAAAATGATTCCATGTTTTTGGAATTTTCTACAAAGAATCTTTAAATGATTTTTATGATCTTCTCCATTTTTAGAGAAAACCAATATATCATTGATGTAGACAACAACAAAATCTTTAAAGTTTTTAAGGTCTTTAAAGATTTTATCCATCCATCTTTGCTATATTTGAGGTGCAGTGTTAAAACTGTCCATTGATAGTGACCTTGTGGTGTATTAAAATTAGTTAATGGCTTTGACCTTTTTTTCAATTTTAATTGCAAAAACCTGATTTACAATTAAACTTGTTGAATATTTTTGCTTTACGAGTTTGATCGATAAGAACGTCTTTTCAAGGAATAAAATACCCATTGAAAATTAAATGTTCATTAATCCTTTTGTAGTTGATTACCATTCGGGCTTTTCCTCTTTTGACTTAGCTATGGTTTCTTACCATGAAAGCGAGACTAGTTTGAGGACTTTTTGTATTTTCAATTAACTTTTTTTTGGAAGATCTTGAAGCTGCTCATTGAATTCATCTACATCTTTTTTTAGGTAGATCATCGGCTTTACCCTAATAATAATATTAGGATCTCTGAGTTTTAACCTGCAAAAATAAGGACTTCGTTTCTAAAGGGTCAAAGGATTTTTAGAGAAGTTTTGTCTTAAAATAGAAAACAACCAGTGTTTTTCATTTATATAAAAAACTTCGTTCTCTCTTTTAGGTGGGTAGAAATCTTTGTCACATTTATATGTAAAATTTTCTTCAATAGATAATTCCACTAATTGTTTTTTTTTTTTGAAGTTAAAGTAATTACTAACACACACCCTACCTCCACCGAGGTTTGAACCCACGAACTTTCTTTTGGGAAGGAAGGGGTGATACCACTGGGCAATAAAGTCTCCACTAATTGTTCTTTTAACGTTTTCACTACAATAAAATAGATTTTTTACAACACATTTTCTATAACAGGCCCATGGATCCATTGTAAAAAGAGTTTTTTACAACAGGCCCGCATTGCCCATTGTAGAAAGGTGTAGTTCTACAGCAGGCGTGCATAGCTCACTGTAGAATGGACTTTCTACAACAGGCCTGCATGGCCCCTTTTAGAATAGGGTTAAAGTGTCTTTTTGTGAAATTTTCATCTTCCCGGCAATTGTTTTCATCAGGCGGTGAAATTATTCATTTCTCCTCCCGTACACATCAATAAACCAAAACACCCCTCTCTCTTGAATCCATATGAAACCCTAATCCTCTCTAACTCCAAGCAAGAATTTTTCGGGAGCTTCGTTTTGGCGAGTTTCACCTTCAGAGCAAAATTGCCCAGGTTCGTCTCTGTTCATCTCTGAACTCTAGTCTCTGTTCATCTCTGAACTGTGTCTATTCTTCTCCTCGATCGATCTTTTCCTTCTCTCAACTCTCATCTATAACCCGTAGAAGATACCATCATCTGTAGGCTGACCAAAATTGAGAATCTTAATCCGACAAAGACTGGCGAACGACGAAGACCAGTGACTGGCGATCAGCGACAAAGACCAGCGACCAGTTCGAGCGAGCAAGGACGAAGGTACCATGTTAAGTCGCCTATGTATGTGATTTTAATCTGATTTCTATCTGTCCAGTGAATTCCCCTCTTCTCTTTACCTATAGTATAGTCAGATTGATGAAACCTTTTAAAACTTCCATAAATCAAGATTGTTTAATAAACAATCTTTGACGTGTATTATGAAATTGGGGTTAGTCTTTGACAGTGTATTATGAAATTAGGGTTAGTCTTTCAATTTGCCCTCTGTGAATATGGTGTTTTCAGGGTGCTTTCTTTGCACGACTCGACTTGTTGGGGTTTTAGCGACCCCAACCTCTCTTTTGGGGGCCTTTGTGTCGCCCCTTAGGCCAACTAAATCTAAAACTAACCAATTCCTTCTTCCTCCAAATATATCTGTTCGAGAGTGCCATTAACTGTCTTCAGAACAGTTTGCAGACCTTGGATCCTCAAATTTATTGTTTATTTTACTTTTCTATGCTGGCAAGTAGAGTGTGGAGCATAGGAAAGAAGAAATGGAATTATAATATTATGCCTTGATCTTATATAAGATGATTATGTGTATTTTTTTTTTCCCTGGGCATAACTTTGATAATAGATACTTTCTTTTGGTCCCTTTTTTGTGCATATCCTAATCCAAGTCCTACTTGATTTGATAAAAGGGATATATAAAAAAGGTGGTCCATTTTGTAGATGTCTGTATAGAAGTCGACCAGATGTGTATTTATAAGCCATCTAAGATATCTGATATCTTAGATCTTCTTTTAAATTAAGAATATATATTAGAATTTCTATTGTGAATTTTTTATTTATTATAATTAAGTTTTAATAGTATTTTTAATTTTATAAGGGTTAGAAATGACATTATTGAGGAAGATTCATCGTTTTTTGGACTTATATACACTTATTAACATACTATTGCTCAAAGATTGTGTGATTATGGACCTCTAGCTAGACAAAGTATAAACTATATACATATATATATTTTTCTTTCTTTCCATGTATCTCTCTTAAACTGGATATAAATTTACAAGTTAGATATTTTATTATAACCTTTGAAATGTAAATGTTTTCATTGAACTAGAGAATTATTATTTTGTAGAGCAGTTATAACATCATCGAATTCCTTATATTCTTAGTTAAAGTTTCTTCAGATATAATATATTGGCCAGAAACTTGATGTTGACTGATTTGTTCTTGTTTGTTTAGAGTGGACGATCATATATAAAATTTTATTTTGAGTGTCTGAGCTTGAGATTTTACTGAGGAATATCTCATGAAAATATGTTTTGTTATGGATACTCATTTAATTTTTTTTTTTTTATTGTCTCAAAGTATATTACATTCAAGTGCGTAGATGATATATACGATGATAGATTATGATATTATTTGAATATGAATGTGCTGATTATACTTTTTGACCAGTTCAGATGGCACCCTTAATAATTACTTGTCACAATTTAAAGAAAAAAATAGGGAATCTTAGTAATTTTTAGCATTCTGTTAAGACGGGTGAAAGTTAAAACTGAAATATATGGGAAAATGTCATCTTTAGGACCTGTGGGAGGGGAAAAAAATGACTATAATATTGTTCTAGATAATTTTAAATTTCAGCTATAGTGTGAACTTGGATTACCTTCATGTTATGTTTATCGATAGATAAGCCACAATTTTTTATTTTATTTATTTATTTATTTATTTTTTATTGCTAAAGCAATGAATTAGTATTGAACTATTTGTTAATTCATTTATTTTAGGAGATTAGTTATCGTCAAATTGTGTTTGTTAAATTTTTTATCCGCCCTTCAATGAAATTGCGATGTGAAACATTTGTTGTACATTATTTTGTTATTGAATAACCTGGTATGACTATAATTTGTGCTTCAACAGATCATGCTTATTTGATTTTAATATTTTTATAGTTGTGTATAATTCTTGTGTTGTTTAGAGGTAGTGTGGTGGGTAATATATGTAATTGAATTTTGAAATGGCAATTACTTGAAATAGCAGAAATGAGATACCTTGTTATGGCTTGAAATTACTACTATAAGACGATCATGTGTAGTTAAGTTTTATTTATTTAGTTACTATTATTATTCTTTTTTTTTTTCTTGAAGGAGGTTAATGCAATATGAAGAGTTAGAGATAAAGTATATTGAAAATGGTGATTCACCATTTATATGTTTTAAATACGCCATATAAGTTAACCCATGTTATTAGAGTCAGGTGGAACAGTATAGGACATATTCTCTCTAATTTCCATAAGGTCCACAGTATTGATACTAGGCCATTTCCATCACCCTCTGCCTAGACCAGAGTCTATGAGAAGTTTAAATGAACATCCAATATAAATTACCTCCCATTAGCATCCAAAACCTTTGAGGATTATTCAAGAATTATTTAATTTAGATTAAAATAGATATATTGTTGCTTAAAAATTATTTATTTTATACTGAAACATATATTTTTTTGCTTAAATTAAATTGTTCAGATTCACAATCTTCATCCTCTTCACTACATCCTCTTCACTACATTATGTTGGGGATAATCTAAATAATCCTAAATAATAGATTTCCCTGCAAAACCTAGCAATCAGAAATTGGATAGGCATCTACAATTTGCCGTAACACGCACAATCTTCATCCTCTTCACTACACTATGTTCGAAATTTGTGAATTTTTGCTTAAATATGACTTAGAAAATGAAGAAGCTGATGAACAGAGGATTTAGAAAGCCTTCATCCTCTTCATCCTCTTCTGTTTTTACTTCAATTTCCTTATCTAATTCTGATCCTCTTAAGCTTCAATAGAGTTCGAACCGTTCTTTGTCTTCTTCGTACCAATTCTGTTTGTGAACAGAGAATTTAGATAGCCAGCAAGTTGGCGGCCAGGTGAGTTCGGTTGTTTTGCCTTCTTCAAATTGTTGTAAATCTACATCTATAATCCAAGAATATATTTATATATGTATCGTGTGTGAGTGTGTGTGAGAGAGATTATATGGTATATTTACATTCTTTATGAAACAAGTTGTCTGATTCTTTCAATTTGAATACATTTTGTGAACCCAAATATTATTATATATTTGCACATTTATATAATGGAGTTTTTATTTTAAAATTGTGAGCTTTCCATCGGTGATTGTTCCTTACTGTTGTTTTTCCACATATAGCATCAGAAAATTTTAGGGTTCTCATTGTGTTCTAAGTACTCTGTTAATGGGTTGTAAGAAACTGCAATTGAAAGCTGAAATTATTGTGTATACTGCCATAGACAAGTAATATTATTTCTAAAATTATTAGCGTTATATCAGTGAGTACTTAATTATGATAAAGGCATCTTTTATGCAGGTTGAATTTCCATTGATCCATCTAAATTACACTGCTAGGTGCCTCCTCAAGAGCATTGTTGTCGGCATAAACAAAACAACGCATAGAAGAGAACAACCCATCCAAATCCAAGGAAGTACTATAACAGTTTATAACTGATCCGATTGGTATGATTGTAGTCTTACTCTATTGCCATTTACTCTTTTTTTTTTTCTTGAAATTTGATGAAATACATTGTATGATTGTATTACTCTCTGTTATTATTATTACCACCAGGTCCACCACCACCACCCTATGATTGGCATTGCATTAGCTTTAGGCTTCTAATCATATATACACTATCTCATTTTTTTAGGCTATAGGCTAAAAGCCAGTAGGAAGGTGAATGGTAAGGTTATGGAAATGGGTTTTAAAGCTGGTTATGTAGTTTGAAGTTCCTATCTATGAAGTTGCATTCCTCTTATATATATTTGGGTGCTTTCCATAAAATATCCCTTGGCCTATGGATTTCAAATGCTTTTAAGGAACGAGATTGGCCAAGAATGGGTGGCCACACGCCAGGATAACCATAACCATAATCCATTCCTTTAGAGAGTGTGATAAGTAAAGATATGAGTTAACATACTTCTTGTTTTCTTTTTCTTTTTCTTCTTTCTCCTTTTTATCACAACTTGAGGGGGATCTTCGTTGTAGTATTCGATTTCTGCCCTAACTAATTCTGGATTTAATTTTGGTGTCTCGATATTTATTTTAGTGTCTTATGATTCTATCTTGTGTGAATACACGTCGTACAGTTTTAAAATGTTATCTTCAATTGATGAGAGAATTATTGGTTCATTTTTTGTTGTTCTTTATGTTGGAATTTATATGCCCTGTCATAGCGAATTCCTAGTTGGATTATAGAGACATATGTTCCTGACATATCTAAAATATTTATGATTTATATAATTGGTGAATTCAATGTATAATGTTTCGACTCATTATGGAATTGATAGTTTCCACTTGATTACAAGAGATATTTATATATGTATGTGATGGTGATCAATACATGATATAAATAGTAACCATAAATAGTTCATAGTAGGTAATTATGGATTGACTCATTTTTAACTAAGACTTGAACTGGATCCGCGTTAGGTTGAGATATATTGCGAGAGCCTTCGTATGCAATTGCTCCCTATCACTGTCATGACATTTGACTCTTAAGCATAAGAGAAGTATAGACTCTTTTATTAATTAGTAATTACTTTGATTTGTTTGCGGATTATTCGAAATCCGAAGATCAGCACTTTGGGTAATGATGTAATTAATAGTTAGAGAGTTATATTCTTAATATTTGCTTCATTAATACTTATATTTATTTTGCATTGATTATGGTTAATCATAAAGTAAATTCAAAGGCCTTCATGTATTTTAGACAAAATAATTTTTTATGTATTTATTTACAAAATTATTATTTTTGTTAAACAAATTTTTATTGTGATCAAACCGGAAATAATCAAAAGTACCAAAATTAATATATTAATTTAGTAGTCGGATTGATGACTTTATTTATTCGATAAGTAACTATGCATGGAGGGGTCAAAATTCAACATTGACTTAGAAGTTATTTACTATTTAATTAGAGTCGAATTAATATCTTTTAGTGGAATAGAAATTGATTTATGAATTAATTGAATTGGGTCCATGGTATAATCGAGAAGAGAAAATGTTTTAGAGAATTTTGTGGGAATGATAGGACAAATGAAGTCAAATGGTATTACTTTTTGAAATTTAATTTGATCTCAAGTCAAATTGAACGACCTAAATTAAAATAAAAAAGAAAAACAATTGAATGACGTAAATTAAAGTTAAATTTAGATGCAACTTTATATCATAGAAACTTTATCTTTTTTGCCTTGCTCATCACATGAAATTTTATAATAGTGATCATTTCATCTTTTTTAAGGCTCAATTACACTTACTTTTTTTTAAAGTTTGGGTAAATTACATATTGGTGGAACGTTTGACTTTTATTATTTTGATCATCCCTGAGATTTGGCACATGTGTTTAATGACACCCCCTGCATTAATAAAAATTTAAAAAATGACTAAGTTGTCATTTCTTTTTTAAAAAAAAACATAAATAACCTTATATTTTGATGTTAAATAACAAAAATATTATGAAATGTCATTGAAATGCAAAGTTAATTTTACAAGGTTATTGATGTCTTTTAATACTAATTTTATATTATTAAATTATACAAAAATATAGGCCTTGTACTACTTATATTAGTTTTTGTAAAACAATTTTTAGGAAATTGAGTTCTAAGAGTTGCACTATTTTGAGAACTACTAAAATTTGTTTTGATTGTTTTGGGAATACAGTTTCCACTTATTGGAAAACACGGAGAACCACTCCTGCTTAAAAATGACAGTAAACTTCACTCATTTAAAACCCTCATCCCTTTCTTCCTTACTCCCTCATGTGTAGATTCATCTCTCTCCTCTAGCAAATCAACTCGATCTGAATCCTTATCTTCACCTGTCGCTTTTTATCTTCACAATCTACTTTGGCCTTACGACCGTTGCTCAAGAAGGCACTTGGGTAATCATCGGTACTTCTCTCTAAGAATTTTAGGATTTTTTTTTTTTTTTTTTATTTTTTTATTTTTTTTTTTTTGTTTAAATCTACAAGAAACCTCTTTAAGATTGTGATGACCCTGGATTTTACAAACCTAGTGTGTCTTGTGTTGACCTGAAATGGATCCAAAATACGGAAGCTAAATAGAAACATGGCCTCTAGAGATGTACATCATCCTTAAGACACAAAAGTGGCTTCCTGAGGTGTCTCGAGACTCAACGGAAGCAAGAAGGAAATGAGGGTTTTAAAACCCTACACGAATTGGACCAAGGGTAAAATGGTTATTTTATCAATAAATGGGTGCTACGTGCACACCATTGGAAAGACAACGAAAAATTAATAAATTTAGACTTAAGAATCACCTGATTCAAAGTTTGGACGAAAAAGATATGAAAATAGAACAAAGAGGCATCCTTCGATTAAGAGATACCACGACCATATCTCACTAAAATAGTCATAACTCTTACTACGGTTGGATTTTTTGTATTTGGTTGGTACCATTAGAAAGATAACTTCAAGCTCTTAAAGTTAGGCTCAAGAATGACTTGATTTGGATTAAAAACGAGTGAGATATGACCATCTGAAGTTGGCTTAAGAAAGCTGTCCAAGAAATTGAAAAGAAATCAAGCTTCAGGGAGGATCAGCAAGCTGATGGTAAGGATCAGCCGGCCAAAACTCCATCATCAGCCGGCTGACAGCAAGGATCAGCCGGCCGAAATGCCCTGTCTAGGTTGTAAACTCACTGGAATTCAATACGAAAGGCTATCAGTCGGTTGACAACTCTTGTCAGCCGACCGACGCATCAGATAGCAGCAAAAGCTGCTGCTGCTAAGTGTGGGGAAGGTGCTCAGTCCACTCCTAATGCTATACATGCATCCCAAGTGTCCCAAAACAAGTTTTGAAACATGCCAAAGCTTCATTCAAGCATCAATTACATGCTAAATCAAAAGAGAAGCTTAAATTAACTTCAAAGCATGAATTTTTGCCTAAAAACTCATAAATCACCCTATGGAAGTTCCAAAACTAAATTTTAAGGTTTTTGTGAGATGTGGACATGCACGCAAATGTAAAAAGACATTTAAGACACGTCCTAATGGCCCACGGCTTGAAAATACCTCAAATGTAAAATATGACCTCTCAAACCTCAATTTTGCATAAAATGTCATTTAAAGAGAAAACTTTCAGCAAATGGACTTAAATTCTTTCAAAAGTGCATTGGGGCCTTGGCCACATGTCATGCATATCAAATGAGTCCCAATGAATGTGCTCGTGCACACTTTGCACCACCCGATTTGGAAATGAACCCTTAAGGGCTCGGATTTTCCTATTTTAGCCCCAAAGTGTAATATATGAAACTAAAATGTAAAAAATAAAATAAAATGGTGTTTGGCCCCTAGCCACACCTCATATATGGTAAAAGAATGCTAAAAGATAAATTTCACACGCATTGCACGCACTGGTGCAAAAATGACATGCTAAAACCCTAGTTTTCATACTTTTCTGATTAAAGGTAAAATTCAACATTTTTCAATATATATGGATTTCAAATAAAGTTTGGCCCTTGGCCGCATATCATATATATAGAATGAACATCATAAAGTGTCCTTAGGCACACATTACAAGTTCCAAGGCAAAAATGACATTTTTGCCCAACTATACAATACAACTTAAAAAGTGAAACTCAAACATTCTAACACTTGCATGTGAATAAGAATACATTTAAAAGAACTTCAACTCGTCGAAATGATCTACGGATATTGTGCATCCCAATCCAAGGCATTCGTACCTGAAAATAACCCGATAACTTTGGGGAGAGTAAACAAGTTACTCGTAGGGAATGAGTATGCATCGACCTAACTTTTTCTAAGGTTATTACATTAACATAAAATAATTCAAAAGGATCATGCTACTTAACGTCTATGTCATAAGTGAGATCAGGGATCATCCTAAGTTACTCATGCAATTGAAATGAACTACGACATAAAAGTATACATGCTCAAGTACACTAAACACACGACATACAAGCGTCATTTTCAAGTACCCTAAATCATGTTAAACGAGATGAGCAATATCTAACATACATACACAAGTATTTGACTCATACATCAAGTATACCAACACAAGTGTACTAAGCTAAATGAAATACGTATAAGACAAGTATACACGGCACAAGCATACTAATTGAAATTTAAACTCATGGAGCATGTATACAAGTTCAAGTATACTAAATAGGATTCTAATATCCAAAGTAAGCATCAATTCTTAAGCTACAAGTAATCCATGATTAACAACTTGAAATTAAATGCGAAATTAAATAGTGAAAAGACTAGGACATGCGTTCGCTAGACTAAACAAGTATTTTCGGGTAATTACGACCAATAAGGTATTACCTAGTGCATACTTATGACTTAGAGGACCCTTGCCCCTGTACTAGAGCCAAACCCTAGCCATCACATAAATTATGTCCTCATAAGCTTTCCAAAATCAATAAGTTCAAAACTTATATAAAATCAATGCAAGTTACCACATTCCATGCACAAGTAAGGTTGAATCCACCAAACCATGTCTTAGAATTCAAGTTTAACTAGCATATGACCTGTCATATCCTCAATATGCAATTTATACATAACAAAAGAATATCTTTCAACAACTAAGTCAAGTTACCCAATATAAGCGACAAGCACGAAATATACCACACTTTAGTAGCTAGCTCCCATAGTAAACATTAGTGATATTCTAAACAAGTTATATACCTATGCAAGATATATTTAAACAAGCTATTCATGACAATGATATCACACATCATGCTAAGTCAAATTACCATCTTTAGAGACCACAAGTACTAATTCTACAAGAAGTTAGTAGCATACTCACAAGGTAATTAAACATACTACATTTCAAGAGATTATCAACCTAACATGAAAAGTCTCTAGATTTCAAATCAATTCCAAATAGACTCAAATTAATATATATTAAAGGACATAACATGGTCTTCATATATATTATATCCAACATCAATTTAAGTGACTACAAAACTTAAAATAAAATTAATTAAGCAATTTTATTAATTTTTCTCTAGATTTTCAAACAACTCCAAATGTTCTTAATTTAACATAGGTTAAAGAATATATTAAGGTCTACTTTAATATCACATTACAAGTTGATTTCATGCTTGTTACAACTATGTGAATTAATCTTTTATTTGCAATTCTTATTCAAATGCTCCCAATCTAATATATGTTGATAAACATACTAAGCCTAATTTAGTAGCATGCCACAATTTAATTCAAAGGTATGCACAACCATATGAATTAAATCTTAAACATAGAAAATAATTAAATTAAATTCTAAAACTTGAACAACGCATGCTCACAAGTTATATATGCTTATTAAATATTGAATACAACTCAAATATAAACCTATGACATCATCTACCTCATTTTGTGATGAAATCACAAATCCCTACTGAAATGAAACCGCTCCGAATCCAACGAAACTTCAGAGTTTTGTCGGAAACAACAAGGTGATCATTAAACATTAAGGAAGTCCTACCAAAATCCAAACTTGGCTTCAAACCCAAATTTAAAAAATGGCCAAAAATAGATTCTAATAAAGGGGAAAGAACCGCATCGCCAAGGCGTACGATAAACACTAAGGCATCACCATTTTTTACTTAAGGGAGGAGGTTCAAAAGAGGAGAGAGAAGGTGGCAGCCCTTTGGGCTTCCATGGCTGCCGGCCAAGAGAAGAGATGAAGAAAATATCACACTCACCTCCTATTTATAGAAAACCGTAAAAGTGTCCCGAACGGGTCACGCCGGGTCTGGAAATGTGAAATTTGAGCAGACACGCTCAAACAGCAAAACACCATGAACGAAAAAGAACCAAAATGAGAAAATATGAACAATAAAAGAAATAGTGTCTAAAATTGAGTCTCGAGCAGAAAGATATGGCCCAACAAGTTTGGCGCTAACTGGGGCCGAAAACCCGAAAACTGTAAGGTTCGACTGCAAGACAATTTTAAGAGTACAAGATTCAACGAAATGTGAAAATGAATCCCGTACGAGGATTTAAGCCTTAAGGAGACACTTAGTAATTAACTTTCATTAATTGCATAAAGGCCCCTACACAAAAGGATAATTGCACAACTGGCCTAAAATGTATTTTCTTAAAAACCCCTGAAATAAATATATTCAAAAGATTTATATGAAAAATACCCTAACAAACATAAATGTTTCTGAAGAATCTTTTCATCCACGGCCCTGCGGGAAAAGGAAACAACCGGCTAGCTTTTCTCCAAAAGTAGAGCTACTCGTTTCAAGGAAACCAACAAGAATGGAAGTTGTGAGTCAAAACTCAACTTTGAGCACGAAGAGTGAGGTTACGTGAAAGGAAATTTTAACGAAAAAATTTAACCCGTAAAAATGGAGAAAAAGGAAAGGAAGAAAAATAACCAGGTTATTATAAAAGATTCACTCTAATCTAGTAAAGGTAGCTTCAATTTGTTTTTTTTTTTTATTTTTTCCCTCTGGTTTTATTATCGATTTTTTCGGGTGGGTTTGTTTTAGTTGTGGCTAGACTTGGGTTCTTTCCATTTCGTTATTTATTGGGTTTCTTTTTTGTTAAAAGTAAGAGAGAGGTATATTGTATTGATATATTAGATATGAGATACACAAGGGTTTATATAGGTGACAAGATGTGTGGATAGCAAGAAACCTAAACCCTATATAGTAAACCTATATATGGTTAGAATATATTACATAATATAGTAATAATATATTCTACTATACTACTTAATTACCAAATCAATTTAGGAAAATTTACATAAATATATAAGGAAATACAACTCATGCTCACACTCCCCTTCAAGTTGGAACATAGATATTTATCATGCCTAACTTGCTAATTACCCCATGGAACACCTTTCCTGAAACTGCTTTCGTGAGTACGTCAGCCAACTGATCTTCGAACCAAAAAAATGAAAATTGTATAGCTTTTCGATCACGATTCTATTTAATAAAATGACGATCAACTTCAACATGTTTTGTAAGGTCGTGTTGAACCGTATTATGTGCCATCTCAATGGATGCCTTATTATCACAATATAGACTCATTGGCTTCTCATAATCAATCCCCAAATCTTGTAATACATGTTTGACTTATAGCAATTCGCACACACCATGAGCTATACCTCATAATTCACCTTATGCACTTGATCTAGAAACAACCTTCTGTTTCTCCAAGTGATAAGATTACCTTCCATAAAAGTAAAGTAACCCAATGTGGACCTCCTATTAGTCTAACTCCTTGCCCCAATCAGAATATGTATATCCTTCAATTCCATGGACCCCATTCTTAGAGAATAACAATCATCTTCTTGGTGCACTCTTTAAATACTTCAAGATCTAATACACTGTATTCATATGTTCTTCACTCGGTGCATGCATGAATTGGCTTACCACACTTACTCTATATGCTTTGTTCGGTCTTTTGTGTGACAAATAGATTAATTTCCCAACTAATCATCGATAATGTCCCTTGTCAGTCGGGACCTGATCCACAGACTCTATAAGCTTGTGATTTGTAATGTCTCTGATTTTTCTTATTTTCTATTTTCGGGAATTTTTTGATTTTTTTAGTTTTTCCTTTTGTACCTCGTTTTACGTGCCAAACACCGTGAGGTGTGCTGGGTGAGTCCCGAGAGTTGGTTGAGATATTTTCTTGAGTTCAGAACTCTTGAAAATGTATTGGTTGCCATTTTGGCATTTTTTTATTTTTCGGGCTGGGAGGTCCCAAGTGGGACCCGTTACTAGAGTTGTTAAGCACGGGGACTGTGTTTTGGATTTGTTGCATTTCATACATTAATAATTGATGTACATTTATGTGGTTATGTGTTTAGACATGTGTTATTGTATGATTAATGGGTGTGTGTGTATATATATAATGGAGGCTAAAGAGATATTTTTACTCGGTGGGCCCCAGCTGAAAAAAGTTTATCACTTATATTAACTTATATATCATTTTTTGACCATTTTTCTCTCCCAAAATCCCAACTCTTTTCCTCTCGCTAACCAAAACATTTTCTCTCTCTAAAAATGAAGATTTCGAAGCTAGATCCTTCATTTTCCATTTAGATTCCGACTTTGCGATAGAAGACAAAGTTGACGAGCTCGATAAGAGCTTCATTTTGATTGGGGAAAAATTCAGTTTAGAGCACCTTGAAATTTTCAAAATTTTGGCTGAATTGGGGGTTTTGCTTGGTTTGTTCTTCATTGGAGGTAGGGGTTTCCCTAATGCTTCAAACTTTAGCTTTTGTTGAGTAATTCTACCTTTTCTTCTTTAAAATTTTGAAATTTGAAAACCATGAAATGAAATTGTTGTTTTGTGAATGTTGATAATGTGACTAAATGTTTAAAGGCATGATTTACTTTTATTATGTGTCAAAAGCATGATGTGGATTGTATATGATTTTATATGGAGCATGCCTATATTTGATCCTTGTAAGAAAATGATTTACTTGAATTATTCGTGTGAAGGATGTCATTGTTGAATTAAATTCTAAAGCATGCCATAAATATAATTGAATACTATAGCATGCCTTATTTACATTCATTGAGTTGAGAATGCTACAATGATGTTATTGTTGCCATATTGATAAATTTGGTGCTTAAAGGATAAAAATGGTACGTCACATGACATGGCAAGGGAAGGGAGTTTGAAAAGGGTTTGGAGATGGAAGTTTTCATAAAAAGAAATTTTTTTATTGAAACAGGAATTTTTTTGTAAAAGAACCAGATTTAGTAAGTCCAGGGCTAGCTTGACCTAGAGGAAGCGCGTCCTGGTGTAGGGCGTGAAAAAGTTGTTACTAGGTCTAAAATGGTTGCCGAATTTGGAACCAGGGATATCTATGAATCTCGCCTTTGTAAATTCAGTTAGTGATTTTTAAAAAAGTGAGAGTTGTGTTGGTAGAGACGAAGCATGGGACAGGGTGCATTACATTTCATATCATGAACGTCATTCATTAAAATGTAGTATATGGTTGATGGAAATACTTATTTGTGCTACGAATGTTATATGGACTCCCAATACATGACCTCGACTTCATTTTAATCCCTATTATATGTAACGTGGCTCAAGAGAGTCCAAAGTTAATGCCTTAGGTGACTTCTACTGAGCCGTTATACTCACCCCTTAATTTGTCATTTTTAGGACATAGAAAGGAAGTGGCGGATGACAATCCACCACTAGCTTAGTCGGGTTGCAAGGGACTTGGATTTTTTTTTTTTTTTTGGGTGATCAATGTGTATATTACGTTTTGTTATAAATTGTATTAAGTGACATTTTGTATCTATTTCATAGTTGGAAATGGTTCTGAGACCATCCTCTTGTATCTTGTGGTCTCATTATGATGTCGAAATCCATGTAAGGCCTTAAAGCCATATTTTGATGTATTGCGGACTTGTTTAACTTTTAATGATGTAATGGACTCATTTATGGTTTAATTGAATGTAAGGATACCTAATTATGTTTTATTCACTATCAAATGTATAGTTTAGGATAGGTTTGGACTTTAAATAAAGTCACCAAAGGACTAAAGGGGTGCCCATGTGCACAAGTACTCAATTTTATGCTTTTCTGGGCATTTTATAGGGTTCTGGTCATCTGGAACTGGTTCAACTTTCATTGAACTGGTTCAAGGGTGAAATTGGTTCATATTTGGGCATTTTGCCCATGTTGAACTAATTCAAGAAGTCTTGAACCGGTTCAGGTTCCCAGTGTTCATTTTTGCCTTGACAGTTTGTCAGCTTTGATTACCGAACTTCATGCAGTCATAACTTATTCGTTCTGAACCTAAATGGGGTTATTCTTGAGTCCATTTTCAAGGTTTTTGAGTCAAATTTCCAAGGATACCAACTTCATCTACAAATTCCATGGATGCTAAGATATATTTTTATTTTAGTGAGACAGCATCTGGACTTCCTTTGAACTGAGTAGGGATATTTTTGGGAAATCATGACCAATGACCGTAGAACCTCTTCGAATGTCATAGAATGACTAGGATGATTGCTATAAACTTTATTTGGCTAGTTTAAAGTCATATTATCCTTACTTATTATAAAATGACCATTTTACCTCTAGTGTATCCTTAGGTTCGGGTAAGGACCCGATTAGCGATTTGGACCCCTGGGTTCGGGTCATTACAAATAAGGTATTAGAGCATTAGGTTTGAATAGCTTTTGGATGAGGGGTAGTGACTTACCTAGATGGGGTAGAAGATTAACTTGCATTGATTACATGCTTATGTTTACGTGTTTACTATTTTATGAAGCATGCCTACTTGTTACTTACGTATATGTTTACGGTTTTGAAAGACATGATTATTGGCTAAGTGTTCACATACTTAGGTGTTTAAATGTTAAAATATGTGTTACATGGCCATGTATGCGAAATATTTATTTGATAATGATTAAAATCATATTGATTTTGATAAGAAGACAAGTACGAGGAGTATGGTAGTGTCAACTGCTAGGCACGGTTTGTGTAGTTTTATTTTAAATGATAATGTGGCAAGTAGTGAGCACGGTATGTGCAAACATGTTTTGCATGGTATTATGATGGGTAATTAGTCATGGTTATTTAGATTTTAAATGATGAGACACGATTGTACCATGGTATGGGGTATGGTTATTATATATGTGTTTGTTCACGTGTGTACATATGGTTGAGTATGGGATGGTTGCTGGTACGGTAGAGTACTTATTGCGGCATTGATGATTGTGTGAGTTTTGACCTGAGTAGGCAAAGAGCTCGATTGCTCTAGGTTGTTTGGATGCCGGGTCTTATTAAACGAATGGCGTTGGTCTTTAGTTCGTGGATTGAGCTATTTGGTGCATGATTGCTCTAGTTTTCTCATTATTTTTAGGGTATAGTGCTTAGGGCACAACTTTTGAATGATTGCATTTGGCATGATGTTAAGGGTGAGATATATAAGTTTCAGGTGTTAGTGTATAGGTTTTGTGACCGAAAATGTTAGCTGTGCGATGTGAGATTTTTATGAGGTATGCATGAATTTTAGGGGTTAGTGTTTGTGAATTAGGTCAAGGTTTGGTCTTGAGGTCCTCTTCGAACTAGTTTGTGGTGGGTGTGATAGAGGTTGCTAGAGTCACGAGAGTAGTCTATAGGTTGTAGACATGTATTTCGGGTATTCTGGTACGATCTAAGGGGGCATGTTGATTATGATTGTTAAGGAGACTTGTTAGACTCTATAAGTCTAGGATGATGTAGGCATTGACTGGAGTCATGCTAGTCCAAGGTGATTGATTGTTTGATGTGATTCAGTTCGTGGGTTGTAAGAGTCTGTTTTAGAGATTGGCTAGTCGAGGGTGATTCTTATTTTGGGAAGCTATAGGAGTATATTGCGGGTGATTGACTCTCAGTGAGTTGATTTGCTTGGCTCGGTTAATGTGCGGGATTATAGGTTGGCACAGTTGTTGAGAGAGCCTTGAGGTGGTGTAAGTGGTCAGTTTCGGTTGTGTGGTGTAAGGCAAGTGATGAGCGCTAAATATGGCATATTCGAGCCCCTACATATACGTATGCTAAGGCCTAAAGTGATACTTCCATCTATAGTTGTTAGACTAATTTATGATTAATGTGTGTTTATAGGTACTTTCCCAGATAAACGGTTAAAACCGAGACTTTATGAGGATATCGAAGCTTACAGAGTCATTGCCAGTCCTTTATAGCAAGCCGAGAGCTTAAATGGTGCAGTTTAAAAGAATTCAGGAACCAAAGCTCAAGCCCAAGTCCTAAGGCTCGAGCCCTGTAAGAAAAAAAGAAAAGTCAACATGGCATTAAAGCTCAAGCCTTGTACCTTTAGAGCTCGAGCCCTAACAAAGGGTGCTGGAGCCTTGGCCCTCAAGCTCAAGCATCATCATTCAAAGCTTAAGCCTTGAGTACCTAAAGCTCGAGCTCAGTACCTAGTACTCGAGCCCATAAAGCTTGGATAGAGCAATGTTAAAAGAGATGAATCCCAAAAATATTCTAAGTGTTGAAGGAAAAGATGCTTCGGAAAATAGTTGAAGAAATTTGGCTAAGTGTCAAAGTGACGATTGAGCACCATTCCTTGAAGCTCGAGCATTATCTAATGAAGCTCAAGCGTTGTTCCCAAAGCTCGAGCCTGAACTTTAACGCTCGAGCTCTACTTCCTAAAGCTCAAGCTTTCCATAACAGATTAAATTTCAAGTTACGGGATTATTCCTTTTCAAGTCGTATTTGTAATACCCCTAATTTTAAAAGGATAGTCCTGGTATTTTACATAAGTTTTGGTTGAATTTTTT
>JAOTQH010020146.1:0-28240 GCA_025631255.1 Cornus kousa | reverse complement strand
TTTGAAATATATATATATATATATATATATATATTTTAAGGCTTGTGAAAATATTGAAATGTCAGTGTTCAGATCTGACATTACAGTAAATTTTATGCTGGGTAGTAAAATTTTGATTTGTATTTATTCTTTTTCTATTAGTATAGTTGTCTCAACCTTTTCTGTTAAATGAGTTGATCCTATCTTAATGGGTTTATATTTTCTATTTTTGTTTTTGGAATTTTTAAATTTATGTTTGATTAAAAGAAGACCATTTCAGTTAAAGAAGATATATGAATTATTCCCCTCATTTTACTTATGTTGATTATTATTATTATTTTTCAATTATTTTTCTTTGCTGATCGCAGGATCTTTGTCTGTATTTATTATTCAGGGAATGTAGATCTGATTAATGCTTCTATAAAATTACGAGTCAAAATATTTTGCTTTCGACACAAGAAGATTAATACCTTTTGATATATAGATTTATTCAACACAAATGCAAACATTCACACTGGAATTGTTGCTTATATATAACAAGCACCTAGGTTAGATTCTGATTGTTGAACAGTTTCTTCTGTAGCTCCGAACTCAAATATCTATGTGTGAAAGGAGGGGACAAAACACATCATCTTTTTCTCTATTTTTAATTATTTTTTTGACAAACAATTGAATATTTTGTAATCTCATTCTTGTGTTTTGGACCTCAACATCAATCAGGGTTGACACAATACCCTCTACCAACCGGACATTAATGTTATCTATTTATTTGATTCATCCTTTTTTTTTTTTTTTAATTTTTTTTTTTTTTATCATTAATGAGTCAATTACAATATAATTTGTTTTATTAAAATTTTGAAAATTAAGGTCCTCTGATTTCAGATGGTATATTTCTCAAAATCACAGTCAATTTTTTTTTTTTTTAATTAAAATATTGAAAATTAAGGTCCTCTGATTTCAAATGGTTTATTTCCCGGTCAATCACAGTCTAATTTGTTTAATTAAATTTTTGAAAATTAAGGTCCTTTGATTTCAAATGGTTTATTTCTCATACTTTTCCTCTCTTTTTTCTGTACAAAGTTCTCATTCGAACTTTTGATGTCTTGATACGAGTAAGTGCCGATAAAATACAGACATAACAGTAGTATAGCTGGCTTCAGTCTTCCTACATAGATATTCAGTCAATGGTTTTCTCGGAAAATATCAGTTAGTCTGTTGCTTGCTGGAACCATGTTTCAAGTAAATTTTCACCTATTACTATAAATTTGATTAATGATATTTGTTTTTAATTGATTAATTATCGTCTTAATAATTCTACAGTGGGTATACTTTGATGCGTGACCCACGCCACAACAAAGGGCTTGCCTTCTCTGAGAGAGAGAGAGATGCCCATTACTTGCGTGGACTTCTGCCCCCAATTGTTGTGTCTCAGGAGCTTCAGGTTACCTCCTTTGAGCTCAAGCCCATCTTCTTAATATTTCTTTTATCCAAATTAGACCATTCTTACTTACCCTTTCTATATTTGTGGTAATTAGGAGAGGAAATTGATGCACAATCTCCGCAACTATACCGTTCCACTGCAAAGATATGTGGCCATGATGGATCTTCAGGTATATGTCCACCCATTCTTACTTACCCTTTTTATGATTTTTCAGTAAAATGAAAGCAGTACTCTTTGCAAATCATATCAGAGATCAGTGGCACATCAGTTGTGTGTCAACAGATTGGTTAGGAATCAGATATTTGTATATCTAAATCCAATCTGTACAAAAACATTATGTCTTGGTAAGGTTTTAATTTATCAGGTTCAATCTCTAGTATGACACTGGAGGACTGTCATACTACAATTTAGTTGTAGACACTAATTGTATGGGATTGGAAGATATCCCAAGCTGATAATAACTGCCACACACAAGATAAAGGGCAAACCCAGTGGAGGGTCAGATGTAAGCAGCCTTACCTCCGCATGCGGAGAGGCTGCTTCCTGGTTTCAAACCCATGACCTCCAGGTCACAATGGATGGAACAACCTTACTGTTGCGCCAAGGCTCGGCCTGCCACACACAAGATTTCAAATATATAAAGTTTAGCATATCTGCCGTTCTGTGTAGTGGTTTGAACTCTAGACTCATTTTATGTTTCTTTCCAACCTAATGACAGTCCTAATCACTGGTGCTGGATTTCTTTTTCTTTTGTGTTGTAAGACACAACACAACACGCACACACAATTGCCCTTTATGGAACTTGAACCCTTAACTTTCCTCTTGGAAAGTAAATGGAATACCCCTAGAACTAAGCTCTTGGCAAAGGTGTTGGATGTTAAATAGTGGGGAGAAGCAGTTCTGATTGATTCTATTATTAAAATTTCCCATTTTGTTATATTTTGCAGGAAAGAAATGAAAGGTTGTTTTACAAGCTTCTCATTGATAATGTTGAAGAACTGCTTCCAGTTGTGTACACTCCAACGGTTGGTGAGGCTTGTCAAAAATATGGGAGTATTTTCAGGCGTCCTCAGGGTCTTTATATCAGTTTGAATGAGAAGTACGACTTTCAGATTGAATTCATTTTACTTTTCCTATTATCTTTTTTTCTGATTCACTTTAATTCTTTCGGTTGTTATATATATAATGTGTTAGTTGAATAGTATCGAAGTAGCTACTGAGTAGTGGAGTTTTGCAGGGGAAAGATTCTTGAAGTGTTGAAAAACTGGCCTGAGAAGAATATTCAAGTTATTGTCGTAACTGATGGGGAACGGATTCTGGGGCTTGGGGATCTTGGTTGCCATGTGAATATGCCTTATCCTTTTCACTTTCAAATTCATGATCAAGATTTGAATCATGCATTGTGTGTGAGTGTGTTGGATTTTTTGCTAGCTTGATTTACCAAAACATTTGAAATGTTGCAGGGAATGGGGATCCCAGTTGGAAAACTTTCTCTATACACAGCACTTGGAGGAGTCCGTCCTTCAGCAGTATGAATTTGCACTTTTTGTTTGATTAATTTTCTTGAGTTGTTTCGTTTGTCCTTCTTTTGTTCTTGTTTGAGTAGTCAGGTTCTTAGAATCAAATTATAGAGTGAAATTTGGCTGTGTGTGTACTCTTCACTATGAGACTAGTGCTGAATTAAGTTCTGAATTAATTAAATATTTTAGTAACTATAGCAATTCTACTTTATTCTTTATAGTTTAGTCTTCAGAATGGAAGATAATGCAAATCAGTCCCATTGAAATTTATATATTAAATTAAGTAATCAGGAAGATGGCTTGCTTTACGCATTTGCATTTTTATTGTGTTTTGCCATATGGTGTAGTTACTTAAGTTCCTCATTGCTCTAAACCACACATAATATTGGAATTTCAAATTTGTCTATATGCCCATCTGTATGACCTGGGACTAAGATGGCTCTGTCGTGCCGAGTTTTATCTGACATTAACTGCCATTAAGTACCTGTAAGAACAACTTCGAGATTTATTTGTCACAAAAACCGATATAAATAGGCCAAACATATGATTGATCAACAAGATCCTTATCCATTTGCGTTATGAAAATTAACTTACTGTGTTAACAATTTACAGTGCTTGCCTATAACTATTGACGTTGGCACAAACAATGAGAAGTTGCTGAACGACGAATTCTACATTGGGCTCAGGCAAAAGAGGGCAACTGGGGAGGTATGATGATTTTCTTTCGTTTTTAGCTCTTCTGTTTTCAGTCAAGAATAAGTATTTTTTATAATTGTGAAATATTTGTTTTCTGTTACATTGATGTAGCTTTTACTTCTATTTTTTAGGAATATTCTGAGCTTCTGAAAGAGTTTATGAGTGCAGTTAAGCAGAACTATGGGGAGAAAATCCTTGTACAGGTGAGTCATTAGTATTGAATATACTGGTAAACATATATGTGTATATATATTTTACCTGGCAAGAAGCACACTCACACACCCACTTGCCCCCAAGGGGATATGAACCCTCGACCTTCTACTTTGGAAGGCGAGGAAGTACCACTAGGCTACAGCCTTTGGTGGTGAATATAGTGGTAGATATAGGTACTCTAACCTTTTGGCATGCACGCACACACACACACACACATATATATGATTACACTTCTCTTAATAGTTTAAACTTATTTCTTCAGTTTGAGGATTTTGCTAACCACAATGCATTTGAGCTGCTGTCAAAATACCGCACAAGGCATCTTGTGTTTAATGATGATATACAGGTAACATGGTGAGAGAGTTTTTTTTTTCATTAAAGAATTTCCTTTCGAGGAAATTTCTCAAATCAGCAAGGTCTTTTCCTTTTTTCAGGGTACAGCATCTGTGGTATTAGCAGGGCTTGTTTCAGCTCTGAGATTAGTTGGTGGAACCTTGGCTGACCATAAATTCTTGTTCCTGGGTGCTGGGGAGGTGAGCCTCACATACCTTTTTATCGGGAGATCTCTTTTCATATTTTGTCATGTAAAATAGAAGTGAAGCTAGAAATAAAGAAAATTCTTACATTGTAATCTTTAGTTTGTGACCTCGTACCAAAGGAGTGTAAGTAGTTTATACATCATAATCTTCCATATTGGTGAGGCCATTATTTCCTTACCTATCTTGCCCGCATTTCAGATTTTTTCATTCTCTAAGATTAGTAAAGTATATATTGTTTAATATTTACATTTCTTGTTCCCAACTTTCGCCAGTGTGCTATTTCGAACAAAATGCATGCATACTTCATTTGAAACTTGTTAGCCATCAGATTCGTTTATTGGTCTTTTACCTTTTCTTGTTTTTGTTTATATATCCTGTCTCACTGTTCTCTCTTCACTCTTGGACATTGAAGGCTGGAACTGGTATAGCAGAGCTTATAGCTCTTGAGATATCAAAGAAGGTATTCACTTACTACACTATCTATTCTGTCTCTCACTTTCTTCAGCTAAGTTATTTGATAAATTATCTGACTATTTATTTGGGCAGACAAAGTCTCCAGTGGAAGAGACTCGGAAGAAGATTTGGCTTGTGGACTCGAAGGTAGTAGGAGCCCGGTTTCAACTTGGCGAAGAATGCCTTTCATTTCCATCTAATGCATTGTTTGATTTCATTTTTCCCAGTCATAATAATTATGTAAATTTTCTTACAGGGACTGATTGTCGGCTCACGGAAGGAGTCCCTTCAACACTTCAAGAAGCCCTTTGCTCATGAGCATGAACCTGTTAACAGCCTCTTAGGAGCCGTCAAGGTGTGAAAATCTTGTCTCTGATTGTGCTCCAATGTTTTAACAAAACGAGTCAAGAATTTTTTTTAATACCTAACTCTCTTTTCCCAATCTCTCAGGCAATAAAGCCAACAGTGTTGATTGGAACCTCTGGAGTTGGAAAACAATTTACGAAGGAAGTTGTGGAAGCCATGGCATCCTTGAATGAGGTTCACTCTCTCCCTCTCTCTCTCTCTCACTAGGAAATAGTAACCTACCCCGAAGATTTTGACATTGATTTGAATGAATGGCATGCAGAAACCTCTCATTCTTGCTCTCTCCAATCCGACCACACAATCTGAGTGTACGGCTGAAGAAGCTTATACATGGAGCGAGGTAAAATAACAAACACTTCTTTTTCCATTCTTCAACTTTATGATTCCCTAACAGTTGAATCGAGGCCTTGTTGAGTTGAGCCACATATCTTATTATAGGTTGGAATTCAATAAACTAAGACTTTTCACCTCTTCTTATTTTACAGGGTCGTGCGATCTTTGCTAGTGGAAGTCCATTTGATCCCATTGAATACAATGGGAAAGTTTTTGTGCCTGGCCAGGTCCTGCTATAACCCATAGTATTTTGTTATCTTCAATCAGATGTTTTTA
Organism: Cornus kousa; assembly: GCA_025631255.1. Taxonomy (NCBI): domain Eukaryota; kingdom Viridiplantae; phylum Streptophyta; class Magnoliopsida; order Cornales; family Cornaceae; genus Cornus; species Cornus kousa. The sequence goes on along the minus strand of JAOTQH010020146.1, from coordinate 22,424 downwards.
CTGAAATTCTTTGGAAATTCATTTCTATGCTTTCCTCATGTCCTGCAGGCAAACAATGCTTACATATTCCCTGGATTTGGTTTGGGTTTAATCATGTCTGGTACAATTCGGGTGCACGATGATTTGCTTTTGGCAGCCTGTAAGTACACAAATGATTGATGAAGTTGCATAGCATGTTGTGACGACTGCTAAAATATTCGTGAACACAGAGAGAGTGAGGGGTGTTGCAACTCTTAGGGACCTCAAAAAATCCACGTCATCTAGGCATTAACAAATTTAGAGAATAATTTTACGGAGCATACAAATTGTGCTTCAAATTAAGGGGTTTGAATTAGTTCTGTGAATAACTACATATAATTGATGAATGTTGAACCTTCCTATTCCTTTTCCTTTTCCTTTTCCTTTTCCTTTTCTGTTCTTTTATTTTTCAATGAGGTCTAGACTCACTGTTCGAACTCCTTACTTTATTGGAACAGCGGAGGCTTTGGCAGATCAAGTATCGGAGGAAGACTACGAAAGGGGATTAATCTACCCACCATTCTCCAATATCCGAAAGATATCAGCCCACATTGCTGCTAATGTGGCTGCTAAGGCATATGACCTCGGTGAGCCCCTTCTCTGACTAGTCTGCTGGCTCCAGCATTCTCAGCCTTCGAATATCTATTACTTACTTATCATTCATTTTCTTTTTAGGTCTGGCTTCTCGACTCCCTCGACCCGAGAATCTTGTTCAGTTTGCAGAGAGTTGCATGTACAGCCCAGTCTACCGCACCTATCGCTGAGCAAGGATCACGTTGGTTTGCTTTTAGCGTTCTCACCCTTAGATTTACAGTCTGTCTCCCTCCATTTTAGTTGATTTATGATCCTGGTATTGTCATCAGGATTTATAGAGGTTATCAATTTCATTTTCTTTTCCTATGAGCACACATATATTTAGAATAAATTGTATGATTGACATGTGTTAACACCGATAAACAGCTACAAGTTTATTAATAAACAGAATTCACTTTCAGTCAGAGAAATGTGTACCAAAAGTTGTTGATTTCTAGTGCAAAGTAAAATTTGTCCCTTCTTTTAAAGTGTTCTGATTTAACCCCTTGTGTTTGGATATGGTTTAGGAATAAGCAGCTGTTGTCTTTTGGGCTGTGAATAATTTCTCAGGAAGAACTAACACTGACTGAATCACTATGACAGAATTATCTTCCAAGAAAGTTTTGATAAATTTCTTTAGACTAATATCTTTATAGGGTCAAAAATAGCAACACTTGAAATCTCTTAGGTTATGTTCGGTTGCATGGGACTGGTGGAATTGAAAGAAAAAAAAATTGAACGTTTTAAGTTATTTTTTCTTAATTCTATGCAACCGAACATTAACGACAAAGCAACGCATAGCAACTAACAACGAAACTAAAAACATCCTATGGTCAATCATATATTTTTTTTGCCCAAACTTTTGACTGGGTTTGGGTTGAGTTTTGGGCCGGGATATATGTTTTGTAGCCCAACCTATTTTTCTTGGGCCTTCGGGTTTGCTGGTCCATTTTGTTCATAGGCCTATCATTATGTTGCACATATGACATTCATCATCCCCCCGCCAAAAAAAATGCCACTAACCTTAGTTAGAAACTTGCTTATTTTTATTTTGAAAGAGCTTTGGTGTAAGAAACATCATACAACAAAACACCTACTTTGTTTCAACAAAAACAAATCACCAAACAGGCCCATAGTTTGTTACATTTGTTTGTAGTTCCAACTTTATTGGGGTGACAAAGGAGGGTCATTGTGTCACATATGAAGGATAATATTGTTGAACGGTCACCTACATATACATTTGACAATCCACGTTGGTACATGAATATACTAGCATTTCACAAAACACTCATCCTATATACCAAGTATGCTCTCACACACAAACACACACGATCTCGAGAAAATGAAATTTAAAAACAACAAAATCACATCTAGGTACATCGTCGACCTCATTTAAATCATTAACTTGGTAACATTTTCTGGAAATCTTTTATCACAATAACTCTCCATCTTAGAAGCAAAACCTGATAATAGGCAAGCATGAAAATGCTTGTACTAAATAATCCTCTACTAAATTATCGAAAGATACAAGAACAATTATTCTCACCAAGTAAGTTGGCCTTTACACCAGAAAATCAGAATGCAGTTGAGAATCAAACAGCAGCAACAATAATCGAAAACAAAACCTGAAACAACTAGATAAACAATACCTGACATTACATAATAGATCAAAATCCGAATATAGCTCCTACAAGCAACAAGTAGGACAATCTTGTGATAGCCAACAATCTCATCTAGACGGCATCTACCAACACAAAAGCGTGCACATACAACCGAACAAGTCGGACAATCTAGTGATAGACAACAATCTCATCTAGACGGCATCTACCAACACACAAAAGCGTGCACATACACAGGATTGAATTTTTACGGCATTTTTAATCAACATGAAAACAAATCAACCTATGATTTCGTTAAGTAATTACAAAGCCTTTGATCAGATCTACTACCGCAACATGCAAGCTATATTCTCAACAGATAAAGACTTGATTCAAATTGTTAAACTGAAAACCCGGCCCTTGGATGAACATGAGGAGATATATACAGGCCCCTGTTAGATCGTGACTTAAGTGGATTTGTTAAACATCATCGCATGTCATCGGCAACTTGGGAACTCCTAATGCCCCAAAACGACCTGGGCTTCAATCTCGTATTTGTGGCTGTAAAAAGCCACCCCATTTGGCTTTCACAAGAGGCACATCGTGCAATTGTCCACGCATACCTGCAAACAATGGTTTATCAGTAATCAGCATTATCATATATCAATCGCATTGCATAAAACATCAGATCATACAGCGAAACAATAGCAGCAGAAATCAAATTACAGAGTCCCTTCTCCCATATATTCAAAAAGTCCAGGCCTTGTACATTTGTCCTCGAGCATTCTTATTACCAATCTTAGTGTACATACATAATCCAGTAATTACAACTTGCAACTCACCAAATATATCGCACGTTGTAACTGAATTATTAGGCAGATTCCCAAGGTGCTGGATATTATAGAATGATAACATACCACTTATATGCCTACAGGCTACAACATACTGCATTTTTGCTACTTTATAAGGTTATTTAATTCAAGATTTCGTCCTGTTAACTCACAGCTGACAAATTATTTCCAACCACAAACAAATTCTGCAATATCAAGCTACCATTTACAGCTCAAATTACCTCGAGAAAGTTCATCAAGTTAAATCATACTAAAAAATGTAAAAAATTTAAATACTACATAATAGAGAAGCGAGGAACATCTCTACTCAGTAGAGACCATTATCAACTAGGCTGCTGTTCCCAGCCAATCATACTAATGCACTTTTTTTCCATCTTCAATCCTCCATTACAATGTATTACTAGCCACTTAACCAAACGAATAATAGAGATATGACCTCAATTCTGCTGGGGAAACATTTGATTAAGTAATATACAATATACAATGAACATGAAAATGTAAAGATGAAAAATTGGAAACTATCATCAAATTGAAATAGATCCCACACGACTAAAGGTGGTATTTGTAAGTACAATGACACATTGAAACAGTTTTTTGTTGTTTTACAGAATTTGAAGACCAAGTAGTGCAATATAGACACACCACCATCATCATCATACAAAGAAATGATGTTCCTTCTGAAGCCCTAAAATGCCCTCCCCAGAAACATGTCAAAAGAGAGTGCAAGTATTAAACATGATAAGAAGAGCCCAAAGGATCATCCCGATCCAATATAAAACAGAATTGACTGTGTCAAAATCCACCTAGCATTTTAATGCCATGTAACTAATTTCATTTTCTGAATAGCCCATAATGTGTCTGGATTTAGTGAAAATATCCCAGGAACTAGAGACTGAATCTTACTGATTCGAATTCCAAGTAACATTCAAATGCCATGCAACTAATTTCATTCTCCAAACTTATATGGCCCATAAAGAGTCAGGACTGAGTGAAATATCCCAGGAACTAGGAACTGAATCTGGCTTAAAGGTGTCCAAATTGTTTTAATTTTCTTCTAAAAGAATAACAACAACAAAAACAATACTAGAGAAGTACTTAACAATCCATCAAATAGCAAAATTCCCTACTCGCCTCAAGGCTTCAGCAAAACTTAAATTTGTTTGTGCCTTGAGACATGATAACTCTGCAACTGTGAGTAAAAATAGTCATTCTTAACAATCTCAAAGATTTGAAGACAAGAAAGGTTAAATCCGTACCCAGGAAACCAACTATAATCTTTAATTGCATGGCCAATGAGTGCTATGCCATTTGTTTTGTAAAGAGTCATTATCTCATGCACAAAACCATCTGGGTTCACATAAGCACCGAGAGGACCTTCACTAGACATCACCAGCATATCACTCCGTCTTCCAATTACAGTCTGCACAATGAAAAATGTAATAAAATAATTCAATAGCTGGCAAGACGGTAATTAAAAAGCTTCACATGACAGGACCTTGTATCACCTGACAACTTTTGCATCGAACACGATCAAAACTCTCAAGCAACTCAATTTCCCGGCGCAGTCTATAGGAAATCCCATCAATGTCCAGAAGTTCCTGCCTCGTAGATTCAGACACAGGAATTTTACTGGCAATATGAAATGATAAAAGATCTGGTTTATTCACAAGCCCATCCATTTTTGGTTCCCCAACAATTTGCTTCCACTTATCTGCAATATTTCAACACACAATCATTTATGTCACCAACAGATACAAGTACCATAAACAAGTCCAAACTTATTAACTCAACAACTGCAAACAGGAAGGAACAGATAAAACCGCAAGTTGCAAAAACACGGACATGATACGACATGAATATCCAACACTTCAAATCCTAAAAGAGAATGAGACAGACATTGTGCGGACACAACTATATACATATACAATTTTTTATTTATACTTATTACACCTATTGAATAAGACAATTATATAACTTTAATTAATATTTAGTTTCTATACTAAGAGTTACATAATTTAGAGGATGAAGCTATGTGAATATCTCGAAGGTTTTTAGGCATGTTGCTTCTCTCCTAATTTGTCTTTAGAATTGTTTATTTTTCCTACATAAAAAAGTGTAATTAAATGCTTGAATTGTTATGACCATATGAATCATGTCAATTTTTCATATAAAAACAAAGGGTGGACATTTTGAGGTGTTTATATTATTTCCAAGACTGTTGGACGTGGGTACTCTTAGATGTCTAGGATGTGCCAGTCCAATGTTTGGAATGTTGACGAAGTGTCCAAAATAGGGAATATATTTGAAGTGACGGACAAGTGTCTAGGAGTGTCCATGAAGTGTCTGATACATGTCCAACATGGACTCAGCATTTTAGACAAAACTTCATCAACTGCATTGTTACTGTTGTTCACCACTTGATTTAAGAAATGAAACAATAAAAGATTATGAAAAAGCTTCACTAATAACATGGGATAATATGAAGAGGAAAAATTTATGAATTTGCTTATTGTCATTTAATATTTGAAAAGACAAGGTTATAACCAAAATGGTTGTAGAAGTTTATAGAATTGTCCAAAGGTGAATTAAATTAGCATCATATATTTTAGATTTTATCGACAATAAGAATTTCATTAAGAAAAGAGGGAGATAAAAAATGTACAACACAAAGAATATCTTAAACAACTACAATAGGTGTACTAAAGTATTTCTAAGACAGAATCTTGAGCTATAAGAAAACTAAATTACCACTTCGACTTATCTTAACCCAAAGCCTAATGCAATTAAAATAAATCAAAATTAAATTACCACTACGACTAATCTTAACCCAAAGCCTCATGCGATTTAAACAATTGACAGAAGGATAATCATGGAATTCAGAAAACCTTCTGTCTCTAGATTAGATTGTACCTTCTCTTTTCCTTTGCATAACTATCACAATTCATCTACCTTCACTGATGTGACCTCTAAATAATGTTCTTTTATGTATAGAGAGATATATGCATGTATTATATCCTATTTTTTATTATTTTATTATTTTTTATTATGAAGTACCTTCATATAAGCATTTATGCAATATCCAAGGATATGTGAGACGAAGCCCCGAAAACATGGAGACATGCTTTCCATAACGAAGAACATATACCATACTAAAGCTGCTAGCAGCAGAATGGCTATAGTGCTAACAAGAAATTTAAAAAGCGAGGGATGAGTTAGAAGGGCGGAAATTTGGCCCAGCCCGATGGGTTTCCACCTCCACCTGCCCCTAATGGGACAGGTGTGGTGAGACATTAAATGGTAGATGGGCGTATAACCTGACACATGAGTTTTTTGTCACAAGACCGCCCCATTTATATAATAAAATTATATCCCTATTTATCTTTAACATTCTTAAATAACCTTAAGTATATATATATATATATATATATATATATATTCTAGGGTTTCTTAGTTCTTATTTTCAACTCTATCAAACTCTCAGCCGCCACACAACTCCCCCCACTGTCAGCCGCCTGCTGCGCCTCTCTGGCTCCAGCAATGACAGTCAAACCTCTTCTCCAGTCTCTACCTCTCCTCTTACCAGCTTCAAGCGTTTATCTCAATTAGAACCACAGTAACACCAAAACATCAAATAAAATTTCTGAACTAGAAAAGAATTTTTTTTTTTTCTTTTTTTATAAGTAAAGCATCCAACTACCTGCCGCCCTTTGAGCCAGGCAATATGAATCATGCATTCGGTAAACCCACGAGGGCCAGAACGCCCTTGGAACTTCACGCAGCCCACTTATTGAGTATTTATTCCACGCTACCCCTTTGCAAGATAGCTTTCCCAAATTAATTTTTTCCCCAGTACCAAGGGCAATATTTTTCCTCCTTTTGCCATCATATGGAAGCAGTGTCCCTATGGAGTCATTCAAATGAGATCTTCCCACTAGGGGCTCTGGCTTGCAAACAAAATCCTCTTCATCACTACTTGTGTCGTCAATTCTATCATAACCATAATGGGAAACAGTAGCGGATTCGTGCAATCTCCTTTCTGTTAGCGAAAGCTGGCTTTCAAAACTTTCCTCTGATGTTGCATCGGAATCATCATCTTCATTTCCATATCCTTGTCGTTTAGCCTGGGAAGCACTTAAAGGTGGTTTTTGCAAGAGGCTACCAGTACGCAGATTCCTTAATGGTGCCAGCTGCCCAACTGCATCCCGTGGAGTCCTTAATGGTAAATCTTCTTGGATAATTTGAATTTCTCCAAATGGCTAAAAGGAGGAAGATCATAAGATAAATCAGCATTTGAGTTATAGGTGAAAAAAAATAAAAAGAAAGAAAAAAAAAATCATTTTCTTAGCATGAAATTTGTACTTACTACTCCTTCCACGTCAGCCCAGCGGCGTCTTAGACGAAAGCGCTGTTGGCCACGGGTTACCACATTCATTGAACCATCCTCTAACCGCCTATATTGCCGAATCTTCAATGCACATGTAGCAAACAGTTAAGCCAGAAGATAAAACAATCTTCAGAGCTCAATAATGCAAATTAAATCATAAAAGGTAAAATGACAAAATTACTCATATAGTGAGGCAAGATACCTATTTATTAGTATGCATAAAGGATCATGAATCACCAAAATCCTTGTGGTTGAGTAAACAACCCCAAGTCAAGAAGCATATGCTGTACGCTTTTGGGGCCAAAACAAACAAAATAATATTCAACAATCTTAATTACACACAAGAAATGCTTTAAGCAAAATATTTAAAAATAAAAAATAAATAAAAGAGGGGGAAAAAGGAAGAAAGAAAAAAAGAGCGCTACAGAATACTGTATCATGCTTCAACATATTACAAAAGATTCCTCCCGCATATATAGGTCAAAATTGAAAGCTTTCAATTATTTTCTTGTTCATCGCAATGAATGTACTTTGCACTATATTGTAATTTTCAAGCCTGGCAATCACATTTTTTAGTTATAAATCTATCATAATTGGCTCCAAAAAGATTTTTTTTTAAAAAAACAACATTTACTAATTTCAAGTCTTTTGTGTTCCACCACAACATAGACAACTCCAAATCATATTACGTCAACAGGCAGTTTTCATTCACAAAATACAAATTTCTGTACTTCCAAAAATGCACAAGGATCCAAAATTCTGTTAGGATGTGTTCCATGTTCGGTCAATAGGACTAGTGTTGGCAAACTTGGTAACAAAACTGGAGAATAGGTATTGAAGCTATATTTAGGATCGAACATCGAAGCGAAGCGACCCTGATAAGTAAAAAATCTCGGCGTCCATTATTATTTTTTTGATAAGTAAAATTGTATAAAAAGCGCTCAAAAGGAGAGCGAATCCCAAGAGAAATACACAAGGCCAAAAAGAGCCTTTAAGCCTTCAAAGAGGCCAAAAAATCGACAATCTCCAATCTATAATCTCTCCCTGAACCCCAACAAAAAAGAGGGGAAAGAATAGAGAATTTAAGAATAGAAATAGGCATCTCCTTTCTATCGAAATATCTCATATTCCTCTCGAGTCAAATACACCACCACACACAAAGAGGCGTAGCCCTCCAAGCCCCCCACAAAACAAAGTCTCCAAGTCTCAATCAACCCTCTAGAGGATCCAGGCATAACCCATAGAATCCCAAACCAACCAAGCATCAAATCCAAACAATCCCGGGCCATAGTGCAATGTAAAAGAAGGTGATCCACTGTCTCCTCATCACGAAGGCACATATAACAATGATTGACCACCACCTGATTTCTCCTTCTCAAGTTATCCTGGGTTAAAATCTTTCCCAAAACAGAGGTTTAAGCAAAGAAGGCCACCTTAAGGGGAGCCTTTGAGTGCTAAACAAACTTCCAAGGGAAAAAACCTACAAGCTTCTCTGTAAGACACCTGAAGAAGGATCGAACATCGAAGCGACCCTGAGAGTTAGAAGCCCAAATCCAACAATCAGAATCCCTGGCCATAATCCCCTGTCGATATAACAAATCCAAAAAACGAGTGGCATCCTCGATCTCCTAGTCCTGAAAAAGTCGCATGAATCGAACATCCTAAACCAGTCTCCCACTATCAAGATGATAACAGTTGACTACCATGGCTTGCCTATCCGTAGCAATCCTGAAAAGCCTTGGGAAAGCGAGAGCAAGAGAAAGGTCCCCACACCAAACATCCTCCCAAAAACTGATCCTCCTACCATCCCTGAGTTGAAACCGAACATGTTTAGAGAGTTCATCCCAGCCCTTCCGAATAAACTTCCAAACACCCACACCACTTGGACCATGCACCTCAAGAGAACTCCACCCTCCTCTACTCTCCCTACATCTACTCGCTACCACCCTCCTTCAAAGCCAATGCCTTTCCACCCCAAACCTCCACAGCCATTTCCCAAGGCACCAATCTTCTAAACCCCAACCTTCCACTCCGTATTGGCGTGCACACTTGTTCCCAACGAATCAGATGAAACTTAAACTCCTCCCCTCTTCCCCCCCGCAAAAAATTTCGTTGCAATCTTTCAATCCTCTCAGCCACAGAAAAGAGAATTTGGAATAGAGAGATAAAATAAGTGGGAAGGTATGAAAGGGTGCTCTTAATCAGAGTAACCCATCCACCCTTGGAAAGGTATTGCTTCTTCCAACCCGCCAGCCTCCTCTTAAATATATCCACAACAGGATCCTAAACCCCCACACACCTTGAAGGAGCTCCCAGGGGCAACCTTAAGTAGGAGATTGGAAAGGAGCTAGTACAATAACCAAGAATACTAGCAAACATCGCAATCTCAAGGACCTCCCCAACTGGCACCAAAACGCTCTTTCTAACATTCACCTTAAGGCCAGAGACAACTTAGAACCAGATCAAAACGCATCTCAGGTATCTTAACTGGGACACATTTGCATCACAAAGCACTAAAGTATCATCCGCAAACATCAAGTGGGAGATCTCCAACTGACTAACAGCATCCCTGCCCACCCGAAAACCTCTCAGAAAACCTAACTCAACCGCCCTACTCATCAATCTACTAAGGGCCTCCATCACAAAGAGGAACAAGAAAGGGGAAAGCGGATCCCCTTGTCTCAAGCCCCTCGAGCTAGTGAAAAAACCCGTCGGAGCTCCATTCACAAGAATCGAGAAACGAGCACTGGAAATATAAAAATGAATCCACTTCCTCTAATGCACTCCAAACCCCATCCTCTCCATCAAGTAGAGAAGGAAGCTCCAACTCACATGGTCGTACGCTTTCTCAATGTCCAACTTACACAGAACACCCGGCTCCCCACTGCTCAATCTAGAGTCCACACACTCGCTAGCAATAAGAATTGAATCCAAAATTTGACGACCTCTTACAAAAGCATTCTGAGAGTCAGAAATGACGCCATCCAAAGCATTCCTTAACCTAGAAAGTGGCATTCAAGCTCTTCTCAAGAGAGCAATGAAAGTGGCATTCAAGCTCTTCTCAAAAGAGCCCTGAGCGCGGAAAGCATGAAAAGTGCCCATCACCTCCCCTCTAACCACCTCTCAGCACTCCAAAAGGAATCTCATGGTAAACCCATCTAGACCTAGGGCTTTATCCCCGTTACAACTCTTCAAAGCAACCAAAACTTTATCTTCAGAAAAAGGCTCCTCCAGACCAGAGCACTCCTCACTAGAAATAGAGTTAAACTGAAACCCTTCAAGCAAGGGTCTCCACCCAGCAAATTCAGTGAACAACTTCGCATAGAATTCAGCAATACCCTTGTAAACTTCCTTTTCTGCTTACATAACAACTCCCCTTCCACCCGAATCCTCCCAATATGATTGCCCCTTTTGTGGGCATTGGCAATTCTATGGAAAAACTTTGTGTTCTTGTCGCCCTCCTTGAGCCACAAAGGTTGAGACTTTTGCCTCCACGAAATCTCCTCCATGATAGCAATCTCAGCAAACTCCACCTAACACTCCACCCTCTTAACCTTCAAGGAATCCACTAGTTCCCCTTGACCCTCCATTCGGTCAATATCAGCAATCTCAGAAAAAAACCCGATTTTTCTTCCAAACAAGATTCCCGAAGACCTCTTTGTTCCATATCTTAATATTCTCCTTAATAAAACGCAGGTTGCTTGCGAATGTATGACTTGGGGTACCAACCACCCCATACCCCTCCCACCAGAATCAAACCCTTTCTAGAAAGCCCTCTGCACAAAGTCACATATTCTCGAATCTGAAAGGAGATCGTCATTTGTGCAACCCACCACAATCCAACATCAACAGAACATGGTCAGAAATAGGGCATGCCAAAGTAGCCTGAACAACATCGGAAAACTTCTCCTCCCAATCACCATACACAAGGAAACTATCAAGCCGAGAAAGAGTAGGAGGAGAGCGACCACTAAACCAAGTATAGGGTCCTCCCTCCAAAGGCAAATCACCCGGCCTAGAAACAACAATAAACGCTGAGAAGTACTCCATGTCTGACATCCACCTACCCCCTGTCGATCTCTCAAAAGGAGAACGAACAACATTGAAATCCCCTCCAATACACCACGGAAGCACCCATCGCCTTCTAACATCCCCCAGCTCCTCCCAGAGCAAATGGCGCACAATGTCCTCCGTAGGCCCATAAATTCCAGAAAAGACCCAATGAAAACCATCCTCCACCAAAGAGAGCACGCACGAAACACAGAATCTCCTAATCTGAGAGTCCACCTTAGACACCCATATGTTATCCCACATAATAAGAATGCCACCCGAAGAGCCAGTAGCATTCAAAGCAAACCACTCCACAAATCTCCCACCCCTTAGGCTACGCACAATCATATCCGTCATCGATGCGATCTTGGTTTCTTGCAAACACACCACATGACCACCCCCTTTACGAATAACCAACTTCACCACCTTCCTCTTCACCGGGTCATTGAGACCCCGGACATTTCATGATAAAATTCATAGCTTCATAGGGAAACAGTAGAAAATGCAGTCTCTCTCCTCCTCCCACTGTCCCTCTCCCTGGACCCCTATTCCTCCTTTCATAAGTGACAAAATCAGCGGGACTCTGCACCTCCCTCTCACCCAACCCATCCTGCAACCGTCCCCTACTTCCCACCCTTTCCATATGCTGAGAATTCAGAACATCATGGAACATACTCATTGCCTCCTCCATCCTACCCTCAAAAGACACTCCCAAAAGAGAGCCCACCTCCTCACCCTTCTCCCTAACCCACTCCTCCTCCAAACCTTCCACTCCCTCAGCATCAACAGCTCCTCCCACATACTCCCCCTCCGGTCTTACGACTGCCAATGGAACAAACAAATCAACATCCGGCTCAACTCCTTCCCACTGAACCAACCCCAAATCCCCATCAAGAGAAGAACATGAAACTCCCGGATCAGAATCGGACTGCTTGCACAACACCCACTTCTGCTTTTCCTTATGTGTCCACCTTTTTCGTATTGCAGGAAGAAGAACCTTCTTCTTGGCTCTCAGTCGGTGCCCCTGCAAAGGGAACTTAGCAAGCCTTCCATCTCTGTCACCCACTCTGAGTGAACCAGGAGGCTGAGGCACAAGGCCAACCACTGAAGAAGTCAAGGGCCAAAACCTATTACCCAAATCAAGCCCAGAGCAAGCAGGTTCAGGACCCGGCCCAACCTTCAAACCGCAGCCCAGTCCAGAAGAATCACCATTAGAACAACCAACCTCAATAGAGTGGCGGCCGCCGCATCTCTAACCAGTCCACAAGAAAATGGGTCATGAGAGCCAAGAAGAAGTTTCTTCCTGCAACCAACCTTGGTGTCCATTATGCTCTTTTATTTATTGCTTTCATATTATTCTAAGGGTTAAATTATTGTTAATCTGTTAAAATTTTAAAACTAGTTAAAGTTTGTTATTCAAATTCTCAAGACCTATTCAAACCCCTCTTAAGTCTGGATCACAGATCTTGCGCTAATTCTACATCAGAGCCTTGGATTACAGTCCTAGACTTCTCATTCCCTCTTAACTCTAAACTACTCAATGCCAGCATCTTAGAATGATATAAGCATCCAGTGACATAAATAGCTTACAGATAGGGCTAACCATGCAACCAACAATTCTCTGTTGCTACTTGAATAGAGTAATTGGTTGCTGACTGAACCAAGAAAAGAAGAAAGGGAAAAATATATATATGTTTCTATAAGATGTTGGGTCACAATAATTAACTAAAGAAGTATTTTGCACTTATTTGAGTCCCTTGATTTTTAGCGTGAAGCTGCAGAAAATGATAAATTTCATTGTTTCCCTCTACTCCCTCAATTTTCAAGGAAATGTTCAAAATTTTCCAACAAAACACATACTTCTTGTTTTTACACCAAAATCTCTTTGGGTGCAGATTTCCAAGGCAATAAGAACCTTCAATTCATACTCCTTGTCACATGTTTTGTGTCTGTCCAGTGACTCAAGCTTCTCTAATCCACTTTTCTTTTTCTTTTATTTATTTATTTATTTTTCCTAGTGGAAATTCACACCACCACCTTAACCCTATGGTACTTGAACCCTCGACCTTCCACCTTGGAAGGTGAGGAAGTGCCACTACACTACAGGCCTTAGTCGTATCGCTAATCCACATTTATTGAAATATGAGGTCTTTTGATGGGGTGGAGTCTCCAATAGGGTTGACAAAATATCCTGTTCTTAGTTCTTTATTTTTTGGGTACATGGGAAAAATTGTAAATCGAAGGAGCTTTTAGTGTCTTTCAGTGGATAGCTTGGGGGTATAGCTTTTTGGCTTATCTTTTGTAATTGCTCCCTTCTTGAGTGTTTTTCAATGAAATCTTACTTATCAATATATATATATATATATATATATATATAATTTCTTTTATATATATATATATATATATATCTATATATATGCAATAAAGCACTCCACTTTCACGTATCATAAATCATTTGGGACAGTAGTACCAGATAACTTGCCATACCTCAAATTCCAAAATATAAAAAACATAAAGTCCAGATCTGAATCTTCTTAAATCATTTAATTATTTCGTTAGCAAGGATTTCCTTTTTCATTTTTCATGATCCATTTTGTGACAAATTTCTTTTTTTTTTTTTGGGATAAGTCATTTTGTGACAAATTTCATAATTAAAGACGTAATAATCCAGTAAATAGAGGGAAAATTTCTTGATAAAACTTGCAAAAAGCACAACAGAAATGTTTACTTTTAAGAAGTCACTGCTAAATATACTTGAAGAGACCATCACAAATATATTCAACAGCACCAACCTTATACTATATTGAAATCCTATCCAAGTGCAAAATGCAACTAACCAAGCAGGCTTTGCTAGTGATAACTTAGCATTCCCCTGTGAAATTACAATTTGACTTTATACAAGAGATTTATATTTGAGTATATAGTCATGACCTATTTAGTTGTTCTATATATCCCTAAAGAATATGACACAAATAATCAGGAACTATTTATCTGTTCTATATATATACCTAATAGGTAAAAATAATATACACCTTGCACGTGAAATTGTGTTTAACACAATGTTGTCAAGATCAAAGTTCTGCATAGGATCAATGGGGAATCCATAAGATCAGAATCATAGGATCGGATTGAGAATGATAAGATTCTACAAAACTAGTAGCAAATTAACTCAAACTAACTTTCTAATATAATTTCTTTTAAGAGAGAGAGAATATGGCTAAAACACATAGAAATACTACAAGCAAGTGTAACATACATCAAGCAACAAGTTCATCCAAGTATGTTGGAGAATGTAGCTCAAGAGGCTATTGTTGCAGCGGTCGCAAGCCCAAACTTCTGATTTTTATGTTTTTAACCTTGGGATTGTAGGATCGTACAATCCTACCATCACATCGCAATTTTAACAATCATGGTTCTTTTAAAGTGTATTAGTCATTGATCAAGCCAACAAAATGCCAATGTGCTTCAGAGGTTCTAAACTTTTTATGAATTAAATATATACATGTATAAGGATGGGCAGTATGATTCTGTAGTCTTACTTCTGCAGTTGTCCCGACGGTTGCAAATCTTATCCTCCTATTATCAGGATCCTTATGAACACGAACCTGAAAAACATCGTAAACATCATGCATGCTTTAAGTAAATGACTAACAAAATTTTTGAAAGAAATACCAGGCACAAAAAGGGTCCACATACCACGCCGATAGTGTAGGGAGCGTCAACCTGCCTCAGTGCTCTTTCCACAGCAGATATAAAATTAGATTGAATAACTCTTAGAGGAAGGATGGCTTCTGGGAACAGAACAACTCCTGACAAAATGATAAAGGTGAGAAGTCTAAAGAAATGATGAGGATGATGTTAATAATAATAAAAATGATCATGAGAATATATCCCAAAATGCACATAATATAATACAAATTTTGAGGCACTTTACTGTTCCCCCAGCTATACAACTACTTCATTGCACTATGACAAAATCACTAATTCTCAACTCTATGCTCCTTTAAACACCTATGCTGCATCTGATTGGTACAAATAATGGAAAACTAGAAGAAAGGGAATGTTTGAAGGAAAAAAAAGGTACCTCTAAGTGAAGGAGGGAGCCTTCCCCTCATATTATTTGGTTGAGTAAAAAGGGAGTCTTAAAACAGAAGAGAAAGGGTATGGCATAATTTAACCATTACAGTAATTAACGATTAAAAACAGCTTTTAAAGGGTATTGTTTAATTTAACCATTGTACTAAATAGCAATTGGAAAGATAAAAAAAAACTTTTTATAGAAGGCTAAAAGAATAAAAAGAAGAGGAAAGAGGCTTCTGCACACTTCTAGGCAAAAACCTCCTCCCATCCTTTCCCCTATCCTCTCCCCTCTACCAAAACAAGGGAAACCCTCATCCCTATTACTGTCCTATCTCACTACCAAACATAGCATTAATGTTTCAAACACTTGAGAAGAGCCATAACTTAAGAGACTGTTTCATTTTCCATAAAAGGGGTCGAAAACTTTGCATCACTACAAAATAAACTCGTAGCTGATGAAGGTAAATGACGATGTGGCATGTGCAATTGTATATAGCTGACATATTAGCAGTACTGCTAGAAGATGCAAAAATCACATTCAGACACACACACACTGAGCTTTTGAACATGGAATTGAAAGGTCGCATCATTATATAGAAATAATTGACCACATAAATCCCACATCCTGAATGGGTCATGTAAGAAAAGTGTTCCCGTTTGTTGAGTAATATCGCAGTGTTGCAAAAAAAAATTCCTGAAAAAGTGATGAGAAATTAGAAAGTGTAATTTACCTAAAAATTCAACCCATCCATATCAACTGTCATAATAAACCCCATTTCTTCAATAGTATTTAATTATAGCCATGGAATTTACCTCCGTATGCCATGTGAAACACAAAAAATCTATATAAATTCCACAAATACACAAATGCACTCTAATTAAATACCTTCCAGATAGAACAGAGGTAAGTTTAACACGGCACCACCATCCAAGAAAGCCAACCTACGATGAGTATCCTCAGTCTCTGATACATGAAAGTTGAATCATTAGACCTCCAATAGCTTAAAGATTGGGAAAAATGGACAAAACTCAAGTAGAGAACAGATGCCTACCACCAAGATAAGTATGTAAGGAAGCCAAAGAGGTATTGAAGGTCAATTCACCAGATGCCAAAGCCCCTCCAAAACCACGATCACTTTGGTCCATTACAGATGTGTACAACAGCAGAAACAAAAAACTTTGATTACATAGAGATACAAATCATTGCAAAGCACATCTCTAAAATAGTGTTACAATTATAAACTACATGAAGAAACTATGGTTGAGCTCGATGTGGTTTTCAATAATGTGAAAAAAAATTGTCTGATTTGAAATCAGAGAAAAGGAACTCAACCACAACTGGATCTGGTAATTTTTTTTTTTTGAAATGACAAAGCGACGTAAGAGATATATCAATATCTCATAATGGATTTTTTTTTTCGTTAGAAAGTTGGTTTAAGTATTTGAGATGCATCAACAACTACTTTTTACCATTTTATAAACTTTCATTTGTTTTCCATAGTTTTCAGCATCCCATGAGTGCTACATGAAATGTGAAATGCATCACATTTAAAATTAAGCAATTACACACTAATTTACGAATGAACATGTTCTATAAAACACAATTTCAAATTCAAGTAAATGTGCTGATAATTGTTCCAACTGAAAAGATTTCAACAGTTCGCTTTTCCATTCAAATTGAAGCTATAATCAACCGCTAACGACATTTACAGATGAACATGTGTGAGTAAATTAATAGCAAATGAGAAAAAAACTTTCAATTAGGGCATGCAAATTCCGAGTATATTCAGAAACCCTAAACCCCAAACACAAATATATACGAATATTACAAATCAATGGTATAAGACACTGTTACGGGAATGAATGATAGATTCAATACACGTATGAGTGGTACTTATCAAAAAAATATGTATATACGAATGAGTGGTGAATTTATAACATAGACAATCGATTACTTGGTTTCGTCGTCTTCAGATGAGTCCTGAAGGTCCTCGACTTCTTCGACTTGCAATTCTTCCGAGTCGAGCTCTCTTATCTGCTCGATCTGGTACCTTTCTCTCTCTAGGATTCTGTCGTCCTCCATTTTTTCCTATATCACTGTGTATCAGTGGATACCTCTCAGACGTGCGTGTTGGTGTGTGTGTCTGTGTGATGTATAGGTATAGGAATACCCGCCATAAAATGAGATCTCCAGAATTCATGAGTCTGAGGATGTAGGAAGCGTGTGTGCACATGCGATGCAGCCGAATCCATTTGGGTCCTCTTTGGTAAATTCGCACGATATCTCCACTTTGAAGTTTGACCCAAAATAAATAAATAAATTACTCCCCATGCTTATTATATTATTATTATTATACATGGTCCGAACAATTTCAATCCAAATGGAATAGTCTTGAATTTATAAGGATCAGTATGGCTTTGTTTATTGATAATTTAATAAAAAAAGTACATACATTTGATAAAATAAAAAAAAATTATTATCAAAGGACAAAATAATTGATGGAGCAAAATTTTTGAAATTTTTATTCAATGCGATTATAAATGATCCTAATGCTAAAAAATAAAAAATAAAAAAAAGGTTAGAAATAATTATATTGAAATACAAGAAATCAATAAAAAGTCCCTGATCATAGAAATTAATCAATAATTTTGAATAAGGAAAGAGAAAATCAAGAAGACAAGTAGTGCAACATCCATGTTTTTGCTCATGAAATGCTAAACGTGATTTTTATAAATAACTAGCAAAATATCGATATTGAGATTAATAATTCTAATAAAAAAGACGAAGTGATTATTCACAACAATTAGATATTTTTGAAATTAGGGAAGGAAAAGAAATGCAACTGAATTTGAAATGAAATTCTAGTTGTGTGTTTGAAATAAACATAAATTTATTTAAGAATTAAATAGTTTTTATCATATTAATTAGAATTGCAATCTTATGTTTTACTAAAAAGAATAGTAAATTGGGTAAGTTGCGAACCTAGTACTAATCTAATTTATAAATTCCGTTAAATTCCACCATTTTTAATGGAATTTGAGAACATTAAACTTTGAAATTTCAAATACCATTGAAATTTATTTCCATTTCACGTTTATCTTTATTTATTTATCAAAATTTACGATAAATTAATTAAAACAATTATTAAAACATATGAGTTGTCTCTCTCAAAATACAAACAACCACTGGTCATCGAAGCACAGCAACCATCACTACTCATAACCCAACAAATTTAACTTAAAAAAATCATAAATTAAACCTCTTTTTCATCAGAATTTTTTTTTTTTCCCTTATTTTATTTTATTTATTATTATTTTTTTAGTTCGTACTTGTATGGTATGTAATATTTTAAAAAAATTAGGATTTTTAAATCCCGGAGTCTTTTTGGAAACCAAAGGGAAATCTGGTGTCCCAGCAATTTTTCTTTAAAATTAAATTTTAAATGATTATCTTTATCAATCAAGAAAAATATCAGTTTGGAATATGCAATTTTCTGTTATAACTTCTTATACCATATATATGGATACTATATCTTTCATGGTTAAGACGCCTGATGCAAAAGAGATATTAATAGTGAGAAAGGAGAGAGAAAAATGGAAGAGAGATAATTTAGAGTTACTATTTTGACTTCTGAGGTGGATATCGTGAATATCCATCTAATCAGACACATAAATTCGAAGAGACATCAATATAACTATCATTTTCCTACTGAAAAATGTTTAGATTCTTATTGATCCTCCTACACCCATTTTTGGATGAAAAATAATATTAGAAATTCTTACCACATATTAAATTTAGGACGTGTTACACCTCCCACTACGTGTACGCGACAGAGGATTTAAGCCATACCTATAGTGGTGTAATTTGTTTTGTTCTTTATTTATTTATTTATTTATTATTTTATGCTTTTTCTTTGGGGTGGGGGATGATCAAACCTTTCATTAAGGAAACAACTTAGTATGAATCAATAGTCTAAAATGAAAATATAAAAAGAGAATAAAGCGGAGCAAATGAAATTCAAAGCACTAAGCTTGCACAAAGAATAAAGGCACCTATCAAAAGATTTAAAGAAAAAGATCCTAAAATCGCCAATAAGCTTAAAATGGAATAGCTAGCCACTGAGTATCAAGACTTCGGCCATTGTGCAAGTTATACTGAATTCGAGAGCAAGGAAGAATTGAGCAAGACTAGGTCATCAACAAATAGCTGCAACTCGGGCGGTTTAAAGGTACAATTAAGGGCCAATTCAGACATGTGAAATGTTTAATTCTCACCTAATTTTAATCTAACTCTAACTAAACATTTCACCTAATTTTAATCTAACTCTAACTACTCAATCTAAACTTAATTCTACCTTTAGTTTTTAAATTCGAATTTATAATTCGAGTTATCTAAAGTTAATTCGGGTTATCTATACGACCAATCTCCACATTAAAAATTTAAAGTGATGCTTAGTTAGTTTACTTGTAAGTACAAAAAAATTTAAAAATTAATGCAAATTTGCTTGAAGTTACATCATTTCTAACCTTATAGACCAACAAAGAAATTAATTATTCAAAGTGTTAACATAACATGAATTAAGATTTAAACAAAGAATGTCTAAAAAACAAAAATGATCATAATTCGAATATTATATATAATATATATAAAAATTAATAATATGTATAATAATAATATTAAAATTTGAGCTTGGAATGGGCTGAATTGCTTGAAGTCTA
The DNA here is from genome assembly GCA_025631255.1 of Cornus kousa. Classification (NCBI taxonomy): domain Eukaryota; kingdom Viridiplantae; phylum Streptophyta; class Magnoliopsida; order Cornales; family Cornaceae; genus Cornus; species Cornus kousa. The sequence continues at coordinate 2,151 of JAOTQH010020146.1, read as the reverse complement.
ACCCTAATTAAAAAATAATATTAAAATTTGGACTTGGAATGGGCTGAGTTTGCTTGAAATCTAACCCTAATTATAAAAAAAAATTACCCAAACTTATGAAAAATTGGGGTTGGCTAGGGTTGGGTTTGGATTTGGATTTGGATTTGGATTTGGATTGGACGATCCAAGTTGCGCCCATCAACTAGGAGTGCAGAAAAAAATCTGTTCAACTTGCTTTGTCTGAAATCAATTTTTTAATAAAATCGAAAAAGGAATTAGATTGCTTTGTCTGTTTTCAAATTCATTATCATCATTTTCTTCATGGATTGCTTTGTCTGTGTTCTTTCCATCTCGTTGTTGCTATTCTGAAGAACACAGACAAGCGAACCACGAAGAAGAAGATGATGGATATGAATAAATGAGTAACAACGAAATAGACATGAGTAACCCTATGGCATTCAAGGAAGGTTTAGAATATTTTGAAATTCTCAAGGGCCATGCCTATATAGTGGTATTGAAATTAAAAGGAATTGTTGAAGATGGATTCTGCGCAACCCGGATCTGATCTGATTTCCTGAACAGAGAGAAGAAAATGTGTGTGGTGATCGTACAAACACCGGTGTGTTACTGGTGGAGTAGGCTCTGACGAATAAGTCAGTGTGCAAAATAATCTCTTGAAAGAAATCAAGAAATTGAGTTAGGGTTTATTGCGTACCTTCAAACGTTGATTAGCCCACCTTCTTTATAGGGCTTCGGTCAGGATGTCACGTAAAGTAGTGCGTAATTTAGCAATCTTCCCTTAATTATAAAATATTTAAATTATACATCCATCACACGCGCGCACGGAGGAAGAGCAAAACATCAATTTCACTTCTCCAACAATGATCAAGTGTTACAATTCCCATAATGGTTTACAGCATTGCGTTTGTCACAAATTATATGAACAGCTTGTGCATTAGCATATTATGAAAACTGGGGCTGTCGTGAATTGTAACTAACACACTACATATTAAGGACATGAGAATAAAGAGAGAATTTTTTTGCAACAATTACAATGAACCAAAACATAGCAAATGAATTAGAATGCGTATAAGGAATCAAATTCAACGATACTTCTAGGTATTCAAACAATGAACAAATTACATTTGTCTAAAATCAAGAAACATAAACCATTTTGGTAGATTTGAATTGAGTTACTTCAACGTCATATACTTCAGTAGGTGAAATGGCATGTAGTAGAAAAGATCGGAGAGAGATAATTCATGTGGCCGACTCCATTGATATGGTATTAGGCAAGAATGAAGATGATTATCATTTAATAATAATGTTCAACTTGGAGTAAACAAAAAGAAAATGCCAAAGGCTATGCCCCATTTCAGAGGAAAATATTAATTACATACAAATTGCAATAATTTTTATACATGAATACCTTAATTAACGGCACAATTATTATTTATTATTATTATTTTTAAATAAAAAAAAAAGGAGGAAGAAGAAGGCAAATGCATAAATCCACACACCGATACACACACATTTATAGAGAGAGTACAAACAGAACAAGCCAAAACCAGTGAGGTTCCACTTAATTCCAATGATATTAAATTCAGAAATTGAAAACCCAGTTTGAAGAACCATTCAGTGCAATCAAATCAAATGAGACATTGGATAGCAGTGATGTGTAACTAAGTACAAATAAGTAGATTTAGGAATGAAGAAGCCAAAAATGTTTGTCTGTGAATTTCAAGTAAATTACCTGAAATTTAAAGGGGTAGGAGGTACAATAACCCCAATTTTAAGAACGGTGTGGGATCTCAACTTCGATATTTTTGTGAATGAAAATTTAGTGCTTTCACCAAAAGTGAGGAACAATAATATGCTACGCAAAATGCAGAAACCTTTAGAATTGCTCACTTGTTTTTTGGTGTGTAGAAAAATGTATGCACACCTCAAATATTAACTATTAAATTTTAGGAACAAATAAAAACGTAGTATATTATTTTATATCCAACACTTAATATTTAATTCGTGCATAAATTTCTTGCACATTAGCGAGCAGGTTAACAATCCTACAGAAACCTTCTCAATTATGGTAAATTACCCAATTTGTAGCCCCTGTCAACCTTATGCAAAAACCTTGAAAATCTAGTAATTATTGGGCGCCATGTTTAAGAG
>JAOTQH010020039.1:0-18339 GCA_025631255.1 Cornus kousa | reverse complement strand
TATATATATAGATATATATATATATATATAATGAATTTAAAAAAAAAATTCAAAAAATAAGTTTTTGTTCGAATATAGTCGTTAAGGCACTGTTTGGGTCAGCCAAAGAGTGCCTAAAACGGCTAGACACTTTTTGTGTCAGCCAAACAGTGCCTTAATGACTATCTGGTTCAATTTTTTTATTTTTATTTTTTTTTTCTTTTCCAGCCAAACATGCCTTACCAAACAGTGTTTTGGGCTAAAACACTGCTTGGGCCAGAATTTAAAAAAAGAAAAGAAAAAGAAAACTGATGCGGACCCGCATGTCAGGCCCGCAAATCGCCAATCCAATCTTGGTTTTTGGCGACTTGGATCAAGAGCCTCTTTATGAGGCCCACTTTTCCCATAGGCCATTGGAGCAGGCCAATCTTCAAATCTGGCTCAAAATCTCTAAAATTGTAACCGTTGGATCTACTCTTATCATTGCAGAATTTGGAGAATATAGGATCTACCAAATTTTATACTGTATTTAATTTATTTGATTTCAAATATAAATATAACTACTTTACCATTACACCAAGATTCACCTTCAAACTGAAACTCAAAAACTGTCACATTGCATAGACTAGTTTTACTATTTCAAAAATTAATGAATGAATGATATTCTCAACAAGAGATTGATAGACAAAAAATTATTATTAAGCAAATCCAAAATGGTGCACTGAAATGCTCTGGCATTGTCATGTTTGTTTTAATGAGTAGACAAAATGCCATTCGAAACAGACAGATTTCAGATGCAAGAGGCCAGTTATGGTACATTGTTAATTGGTATTTTATTAATAATATTCATATGAAATTAAAAATTATCCAAAATTACAGTTGGTCCATTTTTAATTTACTTGCCTTCTTGTGTGATATAACTGAATCATAAAATTGCGTGTCATAAGTCCATACCCCATCTTAGACATTTGAGAAAATAGTTCAACTAGATCATATAATCAAATGGATTTCACAATGGTAAAGAACTTAAAGATCAAATGGTTAAAAATCATCCAATGGATTCATTAAACTCCAAAAAAATTCCTAATCCTTGTCTTTTCTTCCTATCCTTACCTTTTCTACCTGAGCTTCCATCACAAGGCAAAAGGAAGTAGAGGTTAAAATCAGAAGGAAAAAGAACTAATATTCCACCCAATACCCACCAAAGTTTGGTACCATTTTTATAAAAACAAGCAGACAGAACCATAACCAAACCATTTATTCCCTTGCACACACCCTTCCAAAAGCTACTCTCCACCCTCCATTTGGACTCTTTTCCTCACCATTTTCCTCCCTCAACAAGTCCTTTTGCCTTCACATACATCACCCCAACCTACCTTACAGTACGATCACAAACTTTTCCTTTTGGACTTTGTTCAACAGTTGCCGATTCTTAATCACTCTGAATCATTTAGAAGCCTCAAAACACATAATTTAGTGCCAAAACACCTAACATTATTCTCCTATATATATATATATATATATATGATGCACATATAGCCCTCAAGACTATCATACAATAAACTTAATTACCTTCCATTCCAATGGGAAGGCAAAGTGGAAATTCTATGGTGGTTGGTTCCTCCATTGCTCTCCTACAAGAAAGATTCAGACAATTGGAAAGAGTTAGGGAGAAGAGAGAGGAGAGACAGCTTCTAAAATTGTTCTCAGAGCCGGAAAAAGCCACCCCAACCTCGCGTTCTCAACCCGCCAAGTTGTCCTTCCAACCTGAAATCATCTTCCCACCTACACCACCTCTTCAGGATTCACTCTCCCTCGGACTTAACTCACAGAGCAAGCGTGCTGATTTTAGAGCTATCAAAACCTCACCATGGATAAACTTATGGTCACCCGATGCAGCAGTTGTGAGCGCACCGCAACATTTTGAAAATTCTGAAGTTGATACTTCTCTTCGTCTGTAGATAAACTTACCTTCTCTTCATCTGTGTACATCTCAATTTTATAGAATTTCATTTTGGTATTGTACTTTGGCTTTGGCAGAGAGGGTTGGGAGATGAATAATTAATATAATTGATGTCTAGTAGACACTCTTATGATCAAGTGCATGTTCAACAATTACATGGCCGTGGAAGGCACCATAGTTTACCTCTCCTGATACAAATTTTCATCATCACTCCTTTTATATATATATATATTTCAGTGACCTCTTTGATCTCTATTGTTGAATCATGTTTTATTCATCCAAATCAGAGGGCATTAAAATAGTACGCAATAGGGGGTCATGAACAAATGGTTTATGGATTGACATGTGAAATTTAGTTTCCTGTCATTCTAATGCAATAACATCATTTTAAACCAGAAATTCACATAGCTAGATTGACATGTGAAATTAGTTTCCTGTCATTCTAAAACAAAAGATGAATGATGTTTAATGTACTTTGAAAAATTCCACTAACACATCATTCTGTATGTGAAATTAATTATGTGAAGGATTCTATTTGCAAATCATTTGTCTATGTTGAAAGGGATGAAGGGAGCTTCCTGTTACACTATATTCAAGCAATGGTCTACCACATGAATTATTTTTTAATGTCTTATTTTTAATTTTTTTTGCTTTTTTACAAGTTGCACTAAATTGCTTATTGAGAACTTACTTTTATAAATTGAAACACACAGGAAGGCCTGGATTTTCAAAACCTCTTCTTCTTCTTCCTTCTTATTTCCCTTTTCTAGAAATCCCTTATACAAAATTAATAATGAAGAGCACTGATTTGAAATTACATTTAACACAAAGTTCTACTCTAAACTAGATCAACAGAAAACCAAGAAGCTTTGAGATGGAAAAAATCAGACATTGAAGTATCCTATGTTAAAAAGCACTTATGCTTCGTTTAACATGGTACGGTATTGTCCACTTTGGACTTGAGCCCACACCGATTTGTTCTTGAGCTTTACCTTAAAAGGCTTCGTACCAATTGGAGATGACACACTTACATATAAGCACTTCACCTTTCCTTTACCAAAGCGATGTGGGACTGTGCACCCGTAACTTGCCAATGTGGTAGTATGTCAGTATTTCGCACCAGCCCACGGCACACCCATCGACAGGGTCATTACAATTCATTCCCCTTGGAGGCCCGACGTCCTCGTCAGCACACTTCCGGCTGAGTCAGGCTCTGATGCCATTTGTAACGACCCACTCTTCCAAGGGGGTGGATTGTGATGACCCTGTGAGAGGGTGTGCCGTGGGCGGGTGCGAGACACTGACATGCCACCACACTGGCGAGTTACGGGTGCACAGTCCCACATCGGCTGAATAAAGGAAAGGTGAAGTGCTTATACGTAAGTATGTCATTTCCAATTGGTATAAGGCCTTTTGGAGTAAAGTGCAACAGCAAAACCCCGTCGCTCAAAGCGAACAATATCATACCATGCAGTGGAGTGGGTCACTTTGAACAAGAGCAAGGCGTTTTTGTTATTATATATTTTTTTTTTAAAGAATGGAATTTAATGCAATATAAAATACATTATGGATTAATTATAAAAATAATATAAATTTTTTAAAAGAAACAAAAATAATTAACATCTTCATGATTTGTATGGATAGAATGAGTAAAATCATTATTATTTTGTATATAATAATATCTTATCTTATTATTTTATGATATATTCATACTTGAGGAGACAAGTCACATGCCAGTCAATATTAAGGGTTTTGGCATTCCGCCATTTTAACTCATAATCCTCAATTTTCCATTCATTTTAGAAATGAATACAAATTTCATTTCTCTCTAACTTTTTAAATTAAAGGCGAATTTAGTAATTGACTTTTGTTCATAGAAAGAATGAGTCTTTTTTTTTTTTTTTTAAAAAAAAAAAAAGGAAGCTGATGTTTGTGCTCCACCAAAATCATCCTTGGACGCTCCACTCCTTTACATATATTAAAAAAATGACAAGAATAACCCTTTTACTATCCCAACAACCTATTCTCCTCCTTTTCCTTTTCCCTCTCTCTGTCCTTAATTATCTTTTATAACTCTTTTGCTTTCTCTCTGTGTTCTTCCTTTTTTTACTCCAACAAAACCATCAAAGATCATATATATATATATATATATAAAACGAGTTAAAAAGATATTCGGATTGCTCATATTTTTGTGAAATTCCAACTCACCAGTCACAATGAAATTGAGAACAATGCTATAAATTCTCATTTATTCTCTACAGTAGTACATAAATAAATAAGACCGATAAGAAAATTAAACATATGAAGCTCGATGAAAATAATTGTAAAAATGTTTGAATTAAGTTTTCAATTAGAAGAACAAGCAAATGGCTGAGTTGTAGAGAGCAAAAGTGAAATTTTCTATTGCAATTTGTCACAATGGTTGTATGTCCATATGAGCAAAAGTTTAATTAATTATTATTATTTTTATTTTTAATATGGAATTAACAACGAAACTAAAAAAGTTTTAGAGCTGTTCATTTTTTATGAATAATCGATTCATTACCGTTAATGTTGAAGCTCCAAAGTTGCTCATAATTAGAATTATTAAATTAAACTTGCAATTGATCTATTCTTTACCGTATTTGAGATTGCATATATGTTTATATTATGTACCATTATTATTTACCGTATATACCTTTTATATATTTGGTTGAAGTTTTAAAGTTTTTTAGAATTATTACGAGTTTGACATTTTATATATGTTTAATAACGTACCGTAATTATATATAGTATGATCGTATCTTTTATATATTTGGAATTGGAGAGAATCCATGAAAGTGAAGACCTTTTTGAATAATTTAGAGTTATTTTTTGTCATATTATATACAAATATTACAGATCCCCTTTTTAAAATTTTTTTTTTATAAAAGTTCTAACAAGTAGGGCACTTCCACTATAAGGGGGTACCCTTCAACCTTTGGATTGAGAAGCTTCTCTCAATCCAACCCCGGATGGAGTCTGCACCTACATCATGCTTACATTTATCTGTTTTGACTTAAAATGAATGGTTGAGATCAACGTGTAGCATACCTGATTGGGTCAATATACATATTATATTGAGAAACGCTGACACGGTGAATCATCTCCTCTGCCTATAAAATGTGAAAGGACTAAAACACCCCTGATCATTTCTTATATAAAAGAAAATGCCATCTCCAGAAGCTTCCATAAACCCCTAAGCCAGAACCCCTACAAAAACCCTAATCACATCCCAAGAGACACTCTCTGATCAAAAACTCTCTCTCTCACAAACACAAGAATAGTCTCTTTGTGTGTTTAGTGGTCATTGCTAACATGCACAGGGTCTCGAGGCGTTCCGTCTCCACTCTCTTGCGCGGTGGCGCCGCACGTTATCGGAATGCCGTTGCCCCAATTTCTTCTTCCAATCTCTTCAACGAATGGGTATAAACTTTTGAAACCTTAAAAATACATTTACAGCCAGTTTCAATTCCGTGTTCATGAAAATCATTTGTGTTTTAATTTTTATTGATCTTCTGTCGATTTGATTTTTTATCTGTATACATTTTGTACATAAACTGATATGTTGAGATTACAGTTCTTTGTGATGAAGAGTTGGTTATATTGAAATTTTGTTGAATGCTTACCCTTTTTTTTCCCCCTCTCTTTAAATTAGAAATGCAACGTCTGATGCATAGTATTTCTAATGAGCATTCATTTCTGAGATTCAATTGAATTTATTATGGTTTTATAAATTATTTGCAAGTTCATATTATATTCCTTTTTTTAATATATATATATATATATATATATATTAAAAAAAGTAATATAATAATTGTTCTCAGTTCTTGGTGGCTGGAGTTTCCCTTCTAGTTGCCTACTTGAAGCAGTTCAACTTTTTATTTTGGTTAACATGCTGAAGTTTTATTTATTTCAGCCATATATGTATATGGTCCAAAATGTGGATGTTTTTGAAGGTTTTACCTCTCAACTTATCCATTCTTTCTATTCAATCATCAAATTTGGCCCTCATGATGTAGTAGGGGAGGAAATAGTTTGTTACTAGGATGATTGCCTTGCATTAAAGTACTAGATTATATATCTTCTTTTTTTGTGCCAGTTACTTGGAATGTATCCTTTTTTCACATGTATTATGTTACTTACATCATCTTATGCGATACACCATTAGCAGGCTGGAGGGAGTGATACCAATTTCAGATGGTATTCTGTGTTAAGCAGTGGGAGATGCAACACAAATGCAACTGTTAAGCTGCTTAACATGAGAAATGGGCAGTTTCTCAGCAACCGATACTTATCAACTGCTGTGGCATCTGATGCATCAGATCCCCCGGCTGAGAAACACGAGTATCAAGCAGAGGTACATACATCACTTGAACAATAAATGCTGATTGAGTTTAGTTGTAAGATGTGGCAGAGTCAGTAGTTTATATCTTTCTTCTGCTTGGTGGCAGGTTAGCCGCCTTATGGACCTCATTGTTAACAGTTTATACAGCAACAAAGAGGTTTTTCTTCGGGAGCTTATCAGGCATGTATTAGTCTACTAGTTCTTATGGCCTCTCTCATGTCCACTTTGTTTTGTCCGCCCATTGTTGTATGTGGTCTACCTTTCTCAACTGCGGATTTGGGAAAAGGACTCTTGGTTGGCTTGAAAATGTGTCATTAACATGACAACTGTTCTGATAATATTTTATTTTTCTATTTTCTTTTACCATTGGGCATTTCCTTATACTTTCTTTTTTACATTGTAATCTTGGAACGGCCAATATAATATAATTTGAAGTTTTGCCACCCCTGAGCCATCAGTTTTGGGCATGCTAGGCATTCATATGATTTATCATGGGAATGCTTGTAGTCCATGAAATTTTGTGGAAATGGTTTCCCATTCACATCCTGCATTCCAACTTTAGTTGTATGATGGTCTATTTCTGTATTGCATAGCATATCTAATTTTGTGACTGCATGACGCTTGTGTTTGTTTCCAAGCATTGAAAGTGACTAGTTGACTGCCCTAAACAGAGAACGGAAAACATTAAACATGAATTAGAAGTTTGTTTCATACTTTCATGTTAGATAATTCTAATTTTTATTTGCAAATTATGAATCTACAGCAATGCAAGTGATGCCTTGGACAAACTGCGATTTCTTAGTGTTACAGAACCTGATCTTTTGAAGGATGCAATTGATCTTGATATCCGTATCCAGACTGATAAAGATAATGGGATAATCACTCTCACGTAAGCTTTATGTGCTGTAAAAACTTTTTTGAGGGTAATGTTGTTAAAGTAGCAATATTATGATTTTATTTTCTTTATGAAGGGATTCTGGCATTGGTATGACCCGACAAGAACTTGTTGAGTGTCTTGGAACTATTGCACAAAGTGGAACCGCGAAGTTTTTAACGGCATTGAAGGTGTACCTTCACTTTTATTCCTTTAAAAGTTGACAGTGAAGTGGTGTTTACATTATGCAATATAAATTTTTTAAGAGTAATCTCACAAACTTTGGGATGTTATATAATTTAATAGGAGAGCAAGGATGCTGGCGCTGACAGCAATTTAATTGGTCAATTTGGTGTGGGATTTTATTCGGCGTTCTTAGTATCTGATCGGGTATGTCACATTCTGAAGCTGTACAATATGAATATGCTCATCTTCTCTACTCATTAACATGGATTTCTGTCAATCTCACACCTCTTGATCATTTGAAGGTAGTTGTCTCAACAAAGAGCCCAAAATCTGATAAGCAATTTGTGTGGGAAGGAGAGGCCAATTCTAGTTCCTATACAATTCGAGAAGAGACTGATCCTGAGAAGCTCATTCCAAGAGGGACCCGTCTAACCTTATATCTTAAGGTTTGCTGCAGAATTTGTTTGTTAAGGTAGCTTGTGACCTTTTTTTACTACCTCCTAGCTAACCTGAATGTTTGTTACTTATATTCTATAGGGTGATGACAAAGGCTATGCACATCCAGAAAGGGTTCAAAAGCTTGTGAAAAACTATTCACAGTTTGTTTCATTCCCAATTTACACCTGGCAGGAGAAGGGATACACTAAAGAGGTACGTCACTTGCGAAATGTCTTTTCCCCAGAGGTCTTTGCTGACTATTTATAGGGGTCTATTACCAATGCCCCTTACATCACAAAGATTTTGATGTTATGCATATGTGTTTATCTATTTATCACTGTTTATTTTCTATTTTTATAATATTAAAATCTATTACAGGTTGAGGTTGAAGAGGATCCAACTGAGGCCAAGAAGGACGAACAAGATGAGACAGCAGAGGTGCTTGTCTGGTTCTTTCACTGAATTTAATTATATTTAGCATATTTTCCTCCCTTTCCTTTTCAAATGAAACTTCCATATAGCAAATAAAGGTAATTTGTTTATTTTTGTGTTATAACAGAAAAAGAAGAAAACTAAGAAGGTTGTTGAGAAGTACTGGGAGTGGGAACTCACTAATGAGACCCAGCCTATATGGGTGAGCCTTGAAAATACCTTTTCTTTTCCTTAATGTGCTTTCAAAATCACATTGTCTTCAAGAATAATCAAATATGGTCCTTCTGTATATTCACAGCTTCGGAACCCCAAGGAAGTCACCACAGAAGAATATAATGAGTTCTATAAGAATACTTTCAATGAATACTTGGATCCATTAGCATCTTCACACTTCACTACAGAGGTGATGATTCTTATACTACCTAATTATATAGTTTTATGAATTTTCTTATACTACCTAATTATATGATTTTACGATGATTCTTATCACCAGATGTTTGCTTGAGTGGTGTCACTGGATACCCCTTAAAGAGAGAAGTTCAGGGTTCAAGTTCTGATGAGAATGCATTCTTTTGTGTCTTGGAATGCATGCTTATATGTCTTACTTTTTAGAAAAAAGAAAAACAATCAAATAGATGCTGATTTTTTCCCCTGTTTGGTTTCCCTTTCCTTGGTGAAAAATATGCTGATAATTTTCTTTTAAACTTGAAGGGTGAGGTGGAGTTTAGGTCTATACTCTATGTGCCAGGCATGGCTCCCATGGGAAAGGATGAGCTTCTCAATTCCAAGACAAAGAATATAAGGCTCCATGTAAAACGGGTGTTCATTTCAGACGATTTTGATGGAGAATTGGTAAGAACAATGGCAAAGTGTTTTACAGCAGAGGGGGATAATGGTTTTTTGATATATTCTAACTAATATTCATTGTTGTTCTGATGGTGGAATAGTTCCCACGATATCTGAGCTTTGTCAAAGGTGTCGTCGATTCAAATGACCTTCCCCTTAATGTGTCACGTGAAATTCTCCAGGAAAGTCGTATTGTAAGTACATCCGATGAATACTACATATTGAACCTGTAGATGCAGACAGTGGATATGGCACTAATAAACTTTAAATTTCTAACTTGCCTTGTATTCTATTCTCAAAGGTACGGATTATGAGGAAGCGTTTGGTGCGGAAGGCCTTTGACATGATTCTTGGCATATCCATGAGCGATAACAAAGATGTACGTCTTTGTTTTTCAATCTTCCCTGTTTCTTGGCATTTATCTAAGAAAATCTTTAATGATGTTACTTTGTGGCATATTTTCCAGTGTTATGCTTCACCATTAAATCTAATGTCATTATATGCCAATGTAATTGCAACTTAGCGCATGAAGAATCACATCTCTCTTTTTTGTTTTTCATCTTGCCTTATCTTTATGTTTTAGGATTATGAGAAGTTCTTTGAGAACTTTGGCAAATTCCTGAAATTGGGCTGCATTGATGATCATGAAAACCACAAGCGTCTTGCTCCACTGCTTCGATTTTTCTCTTCACAGAGTGAGGAAGATATGATCAGCTTGGATGAATATGTCCATAATATGAAAGATGGGCAGAAGGATATCTATTTCTTAGCTGCTGACAGTGTGACTAGTGCAAGAAACACTCCTTTCCTGGAGCGGCTTCTTGAGAAGGATCTTGAAGTATGCTTTGTCTTTTAGATAATATGAAGCTAAGATGATATTGTTTGTTTGCTTTTGTTTTTTAATGTGTTATTATTATTTGGTGTCATTGCTACAGGTGCTGTACTTAGTTGATTCTATTGATGAGGTTGCCATTCAAAACCTAAAGTCATACAAAGAGAAGAATTTTGTTGATATTAGCAAGGAAGATTTGGATATAGGTAGTTTATTATGACTTTTTTAACTTGGTAGTTTCAGAGTAGAATTAAGATGAGTTTCATAATCCTATGATAAAAATTTGGTAAAAATTTGGTCAAACCAATAATATGGGGTAGTCAATATGGCTGAACTTTTGGGCGGACAAGAGAGATGATTTCAATCTACCTTTTCCATGCTCATTATTTTAAACGGTGACTTTTGTTTTCAGTGAACTGCAGTTACCCTAAAGCACGTTAACCTTATATAGACTGGGAATGGTGGAAGTTTATTCCATGTGTTCCACTATTATGTAGTATTTGAGCCTCAGGCATGATAAATATCTTCTTAATTGATTTCTCGCAGGTGATAAAAATGAGGAGAAAGAAAAGGAAATGAAGCAAGAGTTTGGCCAAACTTGTGATTGGATTAAGAAGCGGTTGGGTAACAAAGTTGCCAATGTTCAAATCTCAAATCGCCTGAGCTCATCACCTTGTGTTCTTGTATCTGGGAGGTTTGGTTGGTCTGCAAATATGGAGAGGTGAATTGCCCTACTGTTGCTTCGCATGCGATGAGGTTTATTAACTTCTGTTGTATTCTTAATAGAAAATTGAATTTTTGCAGGCTGATGAAGGCACAGACTGTTGGTGATACTTCTAGCCTGGAATACATGAAAGCCAGGAGGGTGTTTGAGATCAATCCTGAACATTCCATCATGAAAACCTTAAATGTATGGTGCTTTACCAAATAATGGAAGACCTGATTCCTATCCATCCTTTACAATTCTGTTCGTTTAGCAACTTCTTCTTTTTCTAATCTATTATAAATGATGCAGGCTGCATTCAAGAATAGTCCAAACGATGAAGAAGCCTTGAGAGTTATTGATCTGTTATATGATACAGCTTTAATTTCCAGTGGTTTCACTGTGAGTAAATTATCCTTTATTTTACATTTATTTGATTTGGGCATTTTCTAGTGGTGGCATCTTCTATCTTGCAAACGAAATTGTCATCCAGGGGCAACATCTTACATGAATTATAGACCAAGGGCAGTTTATATTTCTAATGATGCATTTCATCATCATCAACTGCCTCCTCCTCCTCGCCTTTATCCCATAGAGAATTAGAGATCATCATTGTTATCATCCTTGCCTTTATCCCATAGAGAATTAGAGATGGGTTGGCCACAATAATTCTCTTTTTCCATTCTTTCTTATTATACACCGTGTCCTCTCTTAAATTTAGATTTTTTTCAGTCGTTTTTAATTACTTCATCCTACATGAGTTCTGGTCGTCTTCTTTGTCACTTACCTTCTAAACAAACAACTCTTTCTCGATTAATAGGTGCATCATCGGGCTTACGTTGAATATGAGCATACCACTTAAGTTTGCTTTCCCTAATTTTATCATTTATAGGCACAATACCTATTGTTCCCCCCACACGGTTGTTATTTATTTACCTTTTAGTGATTCCTATTATCCAACGTAGCATCTGCATTTGTGCTTCATGGACGCTTTGTATTTGTTCTTTTTCATTGCCCCAACACTCCCCTCCATACAATATTCCCAGCCTAATAACCACCGTTCTATAGAAATTTTCTTTTAGTTTATTTGGTATTCCTTTGTCACCAAGGATTTCAAAGGATAGTAATACTAAAGCTTGTCCTGTTGTTGGTGTGATACTTGAGGATAATTGATTGTCTTGGGAGAGTCTGGGATAATGCTTAAAATACTCGAAGCCACAGTGTTACCATGAATTTTTTTTTTTTTTGAGAGACCCTTGCAAGAGTTTGATGCTCGTGAATGTGATAGATTAATTTTGATGAGCTTTTTTTAACACATTGGTCTTCTGATTGATGCAGCCCGAGAGTCCTGCGCAGCTCGGTGGGAAGATCTATGAGATGATGGGCGCTGCTCTTTCCGGCAAGTGGGCTTCAGCTGCTGCTGACTTTGAACAGCCAGTGATACAACCACACAGCCAAGGAACACTAGAAGCTGCTGACTTTGAACAGCCAGTGATACAACCACACAGCCAAGGAACAGTAGAAGCTGAGGTAGTGGAGCCAACTGAATCTGATGGTCAGAAAGTAGAGATTCACTGATTTTCGTGGACTGATACATTAACTACTTTTTGTACTTGAAAAGATGGTTGATTCAAACCATTGATTTCAGATAGGGTGGGTTTGTTTGGTGCTGGATTAATTAATTACAAATGATGTTGCATTTTTGTACTTGGGATGAAATTGCCAAACAGTATGTAATGCGTTGATTATTCTAGAGTCTTGGAAAGGATGGACATGACTCAAGAGTCAAAGATGAATGATGATAGATGGGGTTGTGCGTGGGCGTGTGTACTCCGATGATACAATTGAAACCCTAAACTAACTTTGAAATACTTGATTGACAAATGCCGCACTATAGATTTTAGACCACCATACTTGTTAAGTTTAAGAGTATACTAGTATGCTGGTGGTCTAGCTTTGAGGATAAATGGGTGTGTTCCTTTAAAACAATTTTAAGAAACAGTAAAGTAGAAAATAATTTTTCAAGGGATATATATGAAAATAATCTTTTTAAAATTGGGTCTTCCTCAATGTTGCCTTCATGAAAACTCAATCAAATGAATTTTCGTATTGTTTGCATTTTTTTTTCTTGTGAGAATTGTTTTATTCTTTCAAAATCACTATGCTTTTCTTTAGCAAGTTCTCATTAAAGGGAGGTATTGATGTAATATTTCCTTTTTCTTTTAACCCTCTTAGTGGGATGAAAAAGGTCGAAAAGGACCTTTAAAAGGGTGTCATTAGTTTCTTGAAGGTGACGACACATTCCATTGCTTGGTAAGGACGAGGAAGATAGTGGTTTAATATTTTTACCAAATATATCCACATTTAAATTCCAAAAGCATGCAAAAGTAGAAGGATTGACGTCTTCTTACAATATATACACAATAATGATCCTTTTCTTTTCTCCTTTCCTACATCCACCAAATCTCCTCTGCCAAACACTTATTTCAACTAAACAATAGAAACCTGCTCCATCCTTTTCTTCCTTTCTTCCCTTATTCCTTGTCTCATGTCAAACAAAATATCAAGTCGAACAATTGGCCAAAGTAGATAGCAAACTAGGAATAAATTAGGATGAGTAGAAGGATAAATTGAGTAACCCCATTATATAAAATTAGAAGAATTATAGATGTTTTAATTTACAATTCTATCCTAAATTATATATTTTTAAAATAACAATATTATCCTCTATAATGATAAAAATAATTTAAAGACAAAAGAATAAATTGAGTCTCAAAGACTATATTGGTCGTCGAAATTTGCAGACTTCCGTTTTTCAGCACAGAGACAGAGGGGAGAACGTGAGAAAGAAGCTGAAGAATTCTTCATTTTGTTCTCTAGAGAACCTGTTAAAATATTATTTGATTGTCACTTATCTGCAACCTATATGGTTAATCAACCTATCGGTTATGGTGTGTGAACATGAATGCCTAAGCTTTTGTGAAGTAATGTATAGTGTAACTGTTGAGGCTGAAATCCGCCGCGACCTGGTACGACACCGTTTCCTGCAAAATAAAAGAAGTGATGACCGGCGTGGTGCCGGCAGGGTGCACTCCGACGGTCAAGTTAGTACTTGACGATTTAATATCCGATAAGGATTTAATATATCAATTATGGCGTACCTTATTCTTGAGTCTGTCTTCATATTTATAGTGACTTCCCTTATTCTTGATAAGGGAATTTCATTGTTCTTAGCTCACAGAACTTATCCCGTGGAAACCTTATCCTTGATAAGATTTGAACTTACCCATGACAAATCATATCCTTGATACGATTTGTCATCATTCTTATTTAATAGAATGATTATCCTTCATAACGGGATATTATCGCTCAAATGTTGAAGAGGTCAGGTGGCTGGTCAATACCTAATTGCCTCTGTTGTTGGGTCAAGGTAGGTCAGGGTTATTTCTTCCCTATCAGCAAGTAATAGAGTGAGAACAAGATTTAGGGTCTAAGAGTTGAAACTTATAATCTTCTTTTTTTATATTGTTTGATCTTTGCTTCACATATGTACAACGCTTCACGTATGTACAACTTGTATCAAACCACATAAATTTATATATATATATATATATATATATATTTTGTGTTTTTCTTATTTTTTTATTTTTTTGATCCCTAATTTGTTGTTGATCCACGACATTGTTGTAATATTCAGCGTGTTGAAAATTGAAACCAATGTAAAATATGTCTAGTTAAGTTGGTGGATTGAGTAAATTTGGACTTGGATACTTGTGCAATTGTTATATTATCACATGAATGTAAAGCTTGAAATAATATTTTTCACTACCAAAGCATACCGAAGTGAATTGTATAACTGAATAATTTTTAATTGACTATTTATACTAAATACAACTAAGTGGAGGGTTTCACTTCTTTCTTTGTTATATAATTGACCAATTAAAAGGGAAAGTCTAACAATTCACTTCAACTATTTAATGCAAGAATCATCAATTTGATTAGTAATTTATATTCTCCTTTTTAAAACAAAGATGAAGAATTCAAAGTCTGTTTAAGAACATGGTGGAAGTTCTTTGCTAAGGATAAAAAAAAAAATCTAATATTTCTTCAATTTCAAGTGCATTAGCGAAAACCAAAAAATCATAAACAATTTTGGTAAATACAAGTGGCTTTGTTCTTTTTCTGTTAATCACAGACAAGTAATCCAACTATTCACTATTATCCAAATGGCACGCCATTGGTTTACCAGTTAATAGAACTTTAGATGCATTGGATTAAGAACCACCCTCTTGTTCACTCTTTCTCTATTTTGGTAATTAGTTTATTGCAAAACAACCCACAAGTACTCACCTTTATATATTAGGATATAATCACCCATTTGAATTGTCACATTTGAGCCCTTCCCTCATATGCAGCATTTCTCTATGACATGATCTATTGAAGCTCAAACAAAAATGGGCTCCAAAATGTCACCATTTTTTTGTTTGTTCATCTTCTTTTCGGCAGCTTCAAGCACATCAACTAAATTTGATGTCTCACCTTTCCTTCCACTATTCAATAATGGCACAACACTTAAAATAGTAGGCTTCATGAATATGTTCGGCAAGAACACCATAGAGAGATTGGATGACTATGTTGTCCCCCATCATTAGATCCCAAAACCAATGTCAATTCCTAGGACGTCGTGATTTTGCCACAAATTGGTGTCGCTGCTAGGCTTTACATCCCCAATCCCACCCCTGAAGGACACAAACTTCCTCTGCTAATTTACATCCATGGAGGAGGTTTCTGCTCTGAGAGCGCTTTTAGTCCTGGTTACCATAACTACGTGAACTCACTCGTGGTGAATGCTAGTGTTGTCGCGTTGTCGGTTAATTACAGGGTAGCACCGGAGAACCCTATTCGTGCTGCTTACCAATATTCATTGTGCGCGCTAAGGTGGGTTGCTAACCACTCCAAGGGATGTGGTGGTAGTGAGGCATGGCTCAATGACTATGTTGACTTTGAAGTATAACTTGCTGGAGATAGTGCAGGTGCTAATATAGCACACAATGTGGCAATGTTGGCTGGCCAAAATGAGTTGGATGGTTTGTGAAGAATGATGGTATGGTTCTAATGAGCCCATATTTTTGGGGGACACAACCAATTGGTGAGCATGAGACCAAGGACAACCACATAAGAGCTATTGTGGAGCTGTTGGGGCACGTGGCGACGGGGATGAGTGTCGGGTTGGATGACACATGGGTAAACCCGATTGTGGATCCGAATTTGTGGAAACTAGGGTGCACAAGGGTGCTGGTGTGCATTTCTGAGAATGATTGGTTGAGGGATAGGGGTGAGTATTACAGCAAGGCATTGGGTGAGAGTGGGTGGAAAGGGGGGAGGTTGAGCTTTATGAGACTAGAGGTGAGAACCATGTGTTCCAATTGAGCAAGTCCAATTGTGCACATGCTCAGGCCATACTCAATAAAATATCTTCTTTCATAAACAAACAATCGTGTCATTGATGACATAGAATGAATGAAAACTTTGGCTCCTTAAGTCCTAAAGAAAATTTGGATCAAAATCATCAAATCATGGTTTCATCTGAATTTGGAAAAGTTTCTTGTTACTCCATTTGATTGTTGAATGTAGTAAGTTGGTTGTCTGAGAAGGCCTTGGTAGCCTAGTGGTAGGGCATCTCCCCGTTGGTGTTTGGGAGCCAAGTTCAAGCCTTCTCGTCTACCTCACTACTTCCTTGCATTGCCGATATTTAAAAAAAATAAGAAAATTGTTTGTTTGGATTGTTTGTTTGGAGCAAAAACTTTATGGTGTAACTTGTGCATGTATATGGAAATTTTATTGCTATGCTCAAGCATGATTGTACCATATGCATTTGTTATTGAAGTAATGTCCTTAATTGCCAGTGCATGTACGTGAATACTTTATTGTTATGCTAAAAAAATATTGTCTATTCAAATTTTACTAAGAGTCTCTTAGTCTAATAGTATAATCTATTATCTCTAAATAGAGAAGTTAATAATTCGAATCTCACAAAAATATATTGTAAATAAAGAGTATTTGTTACCACCATAATAATTTTATATCTTAATTTAGGTATTTCTTAACTAGGTCGATATTACATTGACAACAGATGCAATTGATTTGGTGGAGGACTTTGTTTTTATATGTGACATTGGCCCTAATTGGGGTGAACCATTAAACAAATCATTATGTCTATTTTGAAATTTGACAAATAGCAAGTCTCTAGTGCTTGTTTGTAATGAAGAAATAAAAAATTGAAAGATAAAAAAAAAGGTCTCTAGTGCTTGTTTTGTCTCTCCGTTAAACGGCTGAGAGCACAATTTCATTTTAAAAGTATATACCTTGTAGGCTTGTAGCATTTTTCTTTGATAAAATCCGTTTTTGTTGTCTTGTCCTTTTGTTTTTGGCTGGTCCAATTACTATTATTTTTGAATAAAATTATTCCAATTTTTACTATTGTTGTGTGTCACACATCATATTGTCGTGGGAATGTTCAATAGGAGAGAGTCGAGATACCAAACAAAGGGAAACAAGTACCCTTAACATTATGAGTTTTAAATTGGATTAAGCTTATTATGAGTTTCAAATTGGATTAAGCTTTTTGATAATAGTGAGACTTAAGAATTTCGTAAGTCTAGCTACTCTCTCTTAGAGTATTTGTGTTAAAATAGACTTACTAATATTATACAAATAAATAAAAGAAAGTAATTAGTTTCCACCCCAAAGAAAGGAAGTTCCATGTGAGTGATTCACTTGCCCAAAGAACAAAAAGAACTATTAGGCTAAAGAATGAAATGCAAATCAGCGTAAATTCAATTTATTTCTTATATTCGGTGTTTGAGATTGAGCTTTATATAGAAATGGTGAGATTGTGAATTTGTGTATGCTTGCATAACTTTTGAACAAAAATAAAAATAAAAAATAAAAAATAAGAAAGCATATATTTTGATACGTAACCTATCTAATTCTTCACTGTTAGGTATTGGGCAATTCTGAATTTCGCTTACTCCATTAAATAGGATTAAATGTAACATCTACTAAATCATAGTTGTTCACACACTATGGTTCCATGTTGTAAAAAACGATAAATGAGAGAACGAGTTAAGATACAATGTATCCTCCATCTCTCAACATTTTGAATTAGTGAGAATTCAAATTATATTTGTTTTGGACTCCATTAAGATTCAATTTATGTGATTTGAAGCTTGGCCAGCGTGGAATCATATTCTCTGGAGAAAAATATCAAACAAATTTTTTTTTTTTCTTTTCAGAAATTAAATATCAAAGAATTTAATCAGTGAAACACACCTTACTTTCCTGAGATTAACAGAAAGTATTCCAACACAAACAAACATGTCCCACTAGAAGATGCTATATGCAATTCATATATGGAGTATATGCAAAGATTTTGCTTTATTCATCACAAGGTGTGGGAAAATTTTGATAAATACAACAAAGTTTAAGCTTTGTCTTGATTCATGAAAGAAGCTACTTTTTTGAGCATGGCCAAAGCATTCTCACAAGTGGGCTTGAACAAATGGAACACATGGTCCTCCTCTTTGGCCTCCATAATATCTATCACTCCTCCCCAAACGTACACTCTTACCCAATGACTCATTGTAATACCAACCCCTATCTCTCAACAAATCTTTCTCAGCAACACAAACGAGCACCTTGGCACACCCTAGGCTTGGGA
>JAOTQH010019722.1:0-18353 GCA_025631255.1 Cornus kousa | reverse complement strand
TGTCGGTTTGTAAAATATTTACTCTTGTGATTATAATTCTAACCATCCATTAACATAATAATATCTAATAACATTTTTGAAGGTCAAGAATACCTTATGCAATCTTTTACAGCTTTTCTATAGAATTTTTTGTCTTTTTTGATAATTACTCGTACAAGTGAAATGGTGTGAGCGGCCATGAGTTTTGAAGTGTACATACTTCCGTCTTTAAAAATAAAAAATAAAAAAAGCAATTGGGTTTATTGGTAACATTTTTTAACCTCCAAAACATGACTAAATTAATTAGCGAGGTCAAGAAAAACAGTACTCAATAAGAGAATGGCATTTCCGTAATTTACGAAGAAGTTAATGCTATATTGCTTTTACAAAGCAATTACTTCACCTCGGGTTTACCTCGTGTTTGTCCCTTTCTCGGATTATGGGTCTGTCAGGAAAACTACAGACCTTGAAACTGCAGCATATATTCCAGTCTCCTCTCCGGTCAATTTCTCTCTCTCCTCTCTCTCTATATACAGGGGTAGATAGGCAGAGTTCATGGTTATTCTTTATGTTTCTTGAAGTTTCCTTTGTTTAAATCTTCAATGGAGAAGGGTAAAAACCATCCAACACTGCCTCCGAACTACGTGACTCTCGCACAGCTCCAAGAGCGGTGGCTCAATGAACAGCAACGAAAGCAGAGAGAGAAACAAGAAGAAGAACGAAAGCAGAGAGAGAAAGAAGAAGAACGAGAACGAAAACGAAAGCAGGGAGAGAAAAATGAACAAGAACGAAAGCGTAGAGAGAAAAAGAATCAGAGACGGAACGAGAATGGAGGGAAAAGGAGGACCAACTCTGTATCAGTCAGTAGTCAACGGCAATTTCAGGGAAATTTCCAGAGTCAGCCGGAGAAAAGTCGCCGGACGGTGGAAGTGAGGGAGACAAGGATGGAGGAATCGAAAATTGGAGGGGTTAACTGTCAGGAGCAAAATGGTGGTAAATCTATGGTGAAGAAAAAGAATAACGTGACGATGTGGGAGATGAAAAGGAGGTCTAGGGCACAGGAAGACCTAGCACCAAGTACAGCACAGTTGCCGCCGGAAAACGAGGCGGAGAAATCGGAAAGTGGAGGGGTTAACTGTCAGGAGCAAAATGGTGGTAAATCTATGAAGAAGGAAAAGAACAGCTGGAAGAAATGGAAGAAGAAAAGTAGGTCTAGGGCACAGCAAGACCTAGCACCAAGTACAGCACAGTTGCCGCCGGAAAACGAGGCGGAGGAGAAAGTTTCGGTGGTTGTGACTGAAACAAACGGTGAAGAGGAGAAGACTGGGAGTGAAATCCGGCCAAATGGCAAAAACTTGCCGGTGTATCGTAAGGTTTCGGAGAACGAGCCGGAGGAGGAAATTCCGGTGGTTGTGACTGAAATAAACGGTGAGAAGGAGAAGCGTGGTAGTGAATTCTGGCCTAATGTGCCGGTGTATGATGTCAAGGTTTCGGAGAAGGAAACAGAGGAGGAAATTCCGGTGGTTCTGGCGGAAAGGAACGGTGAGAAGGATGGGGTTAGAAGTAATTTTTGGTCAAATAGAAAGGGTTTGCGAGTGTATGGTAAGGTTTGGGAGCAGAAAGGTTTATTAGATGGGTCAGCGGAGATCAGATTGAATTTTAACAATCTGTCACTGAATGGGGGGAAAGAAAGCAACCAGAGATTGACGGCGGAGATGAATGGTGGTAACCGGAATTACTATAGGGGTTTTGAAGGGTTCAACAGCCGGAATACTAGGAAGCCCATAGATGCTAGCTTGGTATGGGTGAGAAAAGGAGAGACATCTGATGCTGATGCTGCCAAAACTCAGAGTTCAGGTAACTATTTAGATTCAGTTGTTCTTTCAATGATTTTGTTTCTTAGTTGAGATGACTGTGAATGTTTAATAGTAGTTAGTTTCTCTAGAATCTATTTATTATGTGATATTGAAATCTGTATATTTGATCAATTTTCCTGAGAAAAAAACTGCTTTGAGAAGAAAATATCATGCATATGGTACAAATCAAGTGTCTCAATTTTTTAAGTCAGAAATCTTTCTGAAAATAAAATAAAATAGAGTGATATTTCAATCCCATTGTATTCATATGCATTCATGTAGAAATAGCCTAATGTCAGCAGTTAGTTTAATTATATTTGCAATAGAAAGTTATTTAGAAACTCTTCTAGAGTGGTATAAATTGTCCAGGAATTCTTTTTCTACTTATAAAAAAGCTATGATGCTATGATACTATAACGATATTAGATTGTGGCATGAATACAGAGTTTGCTCAAACAATCAAAAAAAGTATAATTCACTTGCTATTACTAATGTGTATTCAGTAGTATGACATAGCATGACTGAATCTTTAGATAAGTAAAGGAACAATGATTGGACTTCTTTTTTTCGGGTAAGGATTGAACATTAGTACATCTTAGCAATTGAACTGTATATTCAGAAAAATAAGCCCTCTGAGATCAGTAATGTTGTGTTGTTCAGTCACAAAATTCTTTTTTTCGGGGACATCAGAAGGTCTTCTCTAGGTTTTGTCGGAGAAATTTGTGGGAGGAAGGAATCCAATACATTGTTGGCATGGGGACTTAACTCATTGAGAAGCTTCCATACTGTAAATAGTTAGAAAGGTAACAGAATGGTAAAGCCCATGTTGTGACTGAGTCCGTGGCTGCAAATGTTATCGAATCATAAATTCTGTCATGTGCAACTTATGGTCTTTTTTGTTTTCTGTCAAGTTGTTCAAATTAGTATATTTCCTGAACTACAAAAGAGGGAAAAGAAGTGAGACCATATCTGTTAAAGATAAGTTTAGACAAAAAGAAGAATTTCCTGTGTTAGCAAGGTGCTCTCAGCTGTGGAAGTGCTTCATTCCATACAAGGTGAGGCTCCCTCAATGCACACTAAATCCTTAACATGAGAGAAAACCAATGTAACAATTAAACCCTTAAGGTGCATGCTAAAGGGATAAAGCGCTTAAGTTCAGACTAAAGCATTAGGATGTTCGCTTTCTAGTTTGCTCCAAGTGCAAGAAAAGTACACATCATCAATGATTTTTTAAACATTTTACCAGATCCTATGCATTTTATATTTTACATCGATGTGATGTGATACATCATGTTGCTTAATGAATATAATATATATGGAATTTTATTTGTGGGTCAGTAGTTGACAACTTGAATCATAATTTTTCATATTGATCGAGTCATAATGGACTCAGCCGAGTCCAAGTCCGATACTCGTTGATATATTGGTAAGAATCGGAATCACATGAGACTCAGTAGAGAATTGGCTGAATCTAGCCTTAGTCTTTTTTGAGTTCCCCACGACTCAGTTGAGTCAGCACAATTGATGGTGTGCATGGTCAATAAAATTTTACGATTGCAGTAATTGATTCTACTATTTTATGCCCGACACGTCCGCAACTTCGAACCATGCTTGAAATTAATGTTTTCAGAATGTGTTTCTGAATATTTATGAAACAGTACAACATGATAATGTGTTGTCCCATTATTTTGGTCGGTTAAATGATTTTTTGTTATATGATACCTAAGGTCATAGTTTTAATTAAACCACACATTATCATATTTTCTTTTACTATCTCAACCAATGTAAATTTTAAACTTCCTTTCTGTCTAGCACTACCCTTTTTTTTTGGATAAATAAGATTTCATAAAACGACATGGGGAGCGCTCCCAAAGGAACTATCTAGCATTACCTTCAATGTAGATCATATCACTGTTGCTTTCTAGTGTAGGTCATTGATTTTCCCTACAAAGCCAACCGTCTTGAACTGTTCGTTCTCATATTATATTCAAAGGATGTCACCCATGTTGTTATCTCCTCCTCCTTTTTTGATAAGTCAACCATGTTTTTTTTTTTGAAAGGTATATGTCATCCATATATGTTGTTATCTCCTAGCCACCCAACATTATGTTCTAAGAATTATGACTAGTACGATAACTCTATTTCATGATTTACCTTTAAGTTTTGGAGGTATGTGTTCATCATGCAATATGCCATAAATGCTACTCACTTAACTTATCTTGGCTTCATTCTATGAGTAACATCATACCCAAACTCCCACTCTTTCAAAATGATTGAGTTTAAGTAATAAATGTTTGCTTTTTAATATCTATTGATCCTTGAGATTCACGACATCCTTTATATGTTCATAGCTTCGCTTAAGTTACATTCTATGTATTTGGTTTTATTCACACTTTTCTTCAACCCTCTTGATTTTAGATGTTTGATCATCTTTTGTTGCACTATCCTGTGGCCCAAGATAGTTGGGGTCTTTTGTTGTGTCTGTTTGGGGTCCATTGGGTTATGTGCCTAGGTCCTCCAAGGGTTTGATTGAGTCTTGGACAGGATATACAGTGGATGCCCAAGCCTGCAACTTTTGGAGGGTAATTCATCTGTGTGTTTGGTAGTGCATATGGACAGAAAGGAATAGGAGATCCTTTGATGACAAGGAGACTCCTATTGGAGCTTTAGAGTTCTCTATTCTTTGTTCTCCTTTTTTTGTTGTGTTTTGGGGAGAAATTGTAAATCTATTGGGGAGATAGTAGATTTTTTAGACTCTTTGAGAGTCTAGTGCCTTTTTGGCTTGTGTAGCTTCTTTTGGGATGCGTTCCCCTTCTGAACGCTTTCTAATACAATCTCAAAAAAAAAAAGAAAAAAAAGAAAAAAAAAGAGGGGATTTTAGAGTAGTATCTCTATACACCTCTAATTTAGCATCTTTTACTTTAGTTTCATCAATCAAAACTATATCATCAACACATAGTATACACAATAGAACACCTCATGTTGAATATGTTTAATTAGGGCATTCCTAATTTAGACGAAAAGATTGGAGGTTAATACTGATATATTTGAATACATATGCAAATTGAGTACAATATATAAACACATATTGCTTACTCCCTCAGGCTCACTCCTTATGCTACCTTGCTTTTGGACTTTGGGAGACCTTGGTTCCTGGTGTGCCTTGAGCCCTTAACAATTCCAATGAGATTTGCAACATGAATCTTGGACTTCTCACGTATTTCAGAATCTGAAGGCTGAAAGCTTAGAAACAGATATTGGATATTAGCCTGCCTGTTTGGAGTTGACTTTTATAAAAAGATCATGTCATTTAGGAGTGACATGTGTAAGAAATATTTGGATGTTTAACTTAAATAGGAAATGGAAAGGGAATATATTGTGGTAGGACTTAGGAGAAACACAATGGCAATCTGAGTCAAAGTGTCTTCAAAAGCCGGACTGCCTAGAGCAGGTTTTGTATAGCCAGCACCGCATAGTTGGGCTACATTGTTTAGACTACAATTATATTGGATATTTTTACTGGGAAGATAGTATTAATTAGAAGAGAAAAGAAAAGAAAGGATAGTGTTAGCCACATCTGATTGAATTTCAAGGAAGGGAAAAGAAATGAAAGATAGTTATAAACCCTTCATCTTGTTTGAGAAAGATGGTGGAGAGAAAAGAAATGAAAGGGTTGTTTTTTTATGTGAGTGGAAAGGGCAAAACAAGAATTCGCATAAGTTGCATAACTGTTAAATGGTAATCACTAACTCCATCTCCGCAGGAGGGAAGAAAATCAAAGCAATGTTCAAGGAGTTAACAAATCTCTCTTTTCCCCCTTTCTTTTCCTTTCTCTCGTCATTTCTAGAACCAAACATGAGATAACCTTTCTCTCATTTCCCTTTCCTTTTCTTTTGTTCAAACCTTTTCCAATCCAAATGCACTTTCTAAATAGGAGTGGGTCCCCTCATTGAATACCCCTAAAGCTGTGGAAGAAGCCTTCGGGGAGTCATTCAGTAGGCCCTAAGGGACAGCTTCTTTATTCTCTTTACTCTGAATCCCATTCTTCTAAGCAAATTTTTCAAGAACCTCCAGTGGGCATGGTTATAAGCCTTGTCTATTTTAATTTTGCATAAAACTCTTGGTTCTCTGCTACTTGCTTCGCTTCATGAGGTCAAGAATGGGCTTTTAGAAAGACACGGACTTACTAACGGGGAAGAAGAATAATTGTCATTTGGTGTCAGTGTACTCTACTTACTGAAGCTGGAGTATAAACATTATATACACATTACATACATGTGATTGAGAGTTCTATGACAAGGAGATCCTCAGAATCAACTACAGGAGTAGTGCTTCAATTGGTCTAACTGAGAGCAAATGATTGATCAAGTCGTAGTGAAGCATATTGGGCGAGGAGTGAATCTGTTGACAGTGCGGAGAACCTGAAAACTTGGGTGGAGAGTTTGGTGTGTCTGTGCCAAGTTGTAACTATGGGATTCTGGGGTTGGGATTTGGTTACTTGGTTGCACAATCTGTTTCTCATAGTAGTAGATTGATGAGGTCCTGTAGTTTTTTCCTGGTTAGTCTTTTTCACGTTCAAACCTGTGTCTCTATGCTCTCTCTACTTATGCTTAATATGATTATGTGAATGAAAGTTAATGATAAAATAAAACTAAATAACTGATTTTCAAATCACAATCAATTGTAATTTGAAAGTTAGTCAAAATTCAGAATTAACATCCATAAGACCTATCAACCCCTGTATTGGTCTAATTTACCATGCGGACTTTGCCTAACCAGAAACTAGAGTACCGGTCCTATATTTTACATAAGTAAAATTCATAAAGTTTTACTTTACTAATCATTTGAATGAATTTTTGTTGTCTTATTGTATGCTGCTGGTCGAGTTAGGCTTTTGTAAGGATATTATTGTTTTCTTCATCATTATTGTATTTCTTTTGATATGCTACCTTTTCATGACCACAATCTAAGTAACTCCTTTTATTTAAGATTTCCAAACATCATATTTAAAGGGTCATTGCCCCGTATGATCCCTGTTATCAAAGTTAAGTAGAACGAGTAGATTATATACAAACTTGATGTTTGGCATTAATCTGCTCTTGGAGTTCACAACGCATGTTCTCAATTTCGACACTCTGAACTTCTATAATGTGACTATTTTGAAATGGACTACCGAGAGCTTGAAATAATAAATTTTTTTTAACTCTCACGAACTTATAATTGGATCATCTCAATTTTCCCCAAATAAATGAATAGGGTTGCTTATAAATAATGCATATTTAGTTTCATTCATAAATTTATTTATTTATTTTTTCCCATGAGTAGTAGTCTCAATAAGAATCTATGAAGCACGGACACCCCTCCCAGGGGTGACGTACCAGTGTCGGACGCGGACACTAGTGTCCGTCACTTCTGTGAAGTGTCCAGAAATTATTTTTTATTGGATACGGGGTGGACACGGATGGGACACGCGGGGGACACGCGAAGGATGCGTAGTGTACACGACGGGGTATATTTTGTAATTTATTTTAAAAAAAATGAGGTACCTAATGTAATTTTAAATGTTTAAAACTAAAATTTTGAAAATTTAAAAAACAACTACACAAGCAATACAATGATGAATGAAGAATGTTAAACATGTTGGAAATGTACTTGATCTTATTTGTCTAATTTTGTTGTTAACTTTGCTTGGTTCTTAAAATCTTAGATGATGAATTGAAGTATTTCTTTTATTGCAATATTTTTTTGGGGAGGTTAGATTTATGGTATTGTGGATTTTGAATATATAATTAAATACATATATATATATATATATATATTATTTTATAGGCGTATCCCTGTTGTGTCTGTGTCCTATTTTTTTGGAATTTACCATGTCGCTGTATCCGTGTCGTGTCGTACCCGTGTCCCGTGTCCGTGCTTCATAGATAAGAATACTAGTTCTTAATATTTCCCAAGTGCAGATATAGAGTTGATCACAATGGGGTTAAAAGAGGCCCCATGTCTCAAACTCCCCTCCACCCACCACTCCGAGTTAAAAATTGCAACAATTCTATAATATCCAAATAAATTTACTTGTCTTCTTCTGGAAGGTATCTGTAATTTGTGCTGAATTTTTTTTACTTTGGCAAATTAATTCATGTTGATTGGTGTTCTCTTTTGTAGCATTTGTAATCAATTCTAGCATTTTTTCATTGAATCTTGTTCCGCAATGTTGCCAAAAATGTGGATATATAATATAAATATATATCTTATTTCTCGTTTTCTCAGCAGTTAGATGAATCTCCAACTGAATCTTCTTAGGAAAATAGTTCTCTCTTTTTTGCATCTAAAAGTGGAACATCTTTGTATTCAGGTTCACTTGTAAAGGGTTGGAAGGGCAAGAACCCGATACAGTAGAGGCAAAAGGAAAGCAATTGTAGAGAATGACAGCAGCATTTCTGATCAGCTACTCTCTGCTGTGTGTTTCATTACGTATACGTTGATGTCATCGTGATGGAAGTGAACAGAGACTTGGAATATTGATATCGCTGATATTGAGAGATTTTTGGTTTGTCATATGTTATGCTTTGTTGTGTTGCCGATGGCGTTGGTCCTGTTGGAAATTTCATAGAATCATAACGGACATGTGCAGTCTCTCTTTTGTGGTTTATTTAGATTTGAGCCACTGATAATGCTGTATTCCTGAAATTTGCTTGGTATTTCTTGCATTCATCAACTGACATCGCAGGTATTGGCTGCTAATGGCGTTGCCGATAAGGTGCCCTCTGTTTGAAACAGCCCTCCCTTTCACTCTCGGCCAAACTTACTCTCTCTGTTGTGACACTTTATTAGGGATTGTTTTATGCTTGGGGTTTTATGATCTAACAATGCACCATCTGTGCTGCGAAACTCGTCACCGCGGTGGTGGATCTGCATTTGTTGAATCGTTTCACCTTTCTGCTATGAATGAACATCAATGGCATGGATTTTTGTGGAGAGATGTAACCCTTAGCTTGGTTTTTGTGCATGGCATTGGCAAATATGGAGCAGTTGAAGGGCTTGGCTTGCATGCTCAAGAGGGTCAATGCCATAGATGGGCATGGCTTGATGGTGGTGGGTAGAATCTTGAAAAATTGCTGATTCAAGTATTCAAATAATGCAACAAAGCTTGACATAAAAATTGAAGAGTTAAAAGTCAGGTTAAAAGCAAATCAGTTGAATTGATTATAGGACAATTTTTGTCCTATATTATGGGCTGCAGGGCTATCCGCTCTTCCAAGTAGAAATTGAGTACTTTATTTATTCAATTTGCTTAAAATTTTGAAAAAAGCAAGAAAAGAAAAAACATGTGTAAAAAAATTAAGATATTTTTGTTTTCAGATGTGATATGGAATTAAAACTTTGAAATTGAAAAAATTTTAGTTCAATTTTTTGAATTGTTTTTTTTCCAATTCCATAGGTTAGAAGAAAAATGAAACTAGAATTTCAAATAGTTTCCTAGCCGTAATTGACATTCAAATTTGAAAGTTGAATAGCAGCCATTCCAATTAAATCAAAATGTAGAAATTCAGTTTAATTCAGTTTTAGTACAAATTTGAATTTTTGACCGTTTTGGTAAAAATGAATCCTTATGTAGACCAATGTATACTTCTGCATCAGATGGCCTCCGGAGAATAGGATAATCAATGCTGATAGGGTAGACGTGTGGGCACTGAGAGGTTATGGGTAGTGTCCCAACTGTAATGCGGATGGAATGGCTGTCAATCTTCATCTTTGAGATTTTGACTTTGCCATTGAAGGTAAAGTTAATGAGCACGACCAGAGTTTCGATTTGATTGGAGCAAAGTTCAATTTGAAGCAATTTGGGAACGATTTAGGGTTTTCTACCCTTTTGCTTTACACTGGACCTTATATATTGATTTAGATCAATTAAATAAACAGTAAAATGTTAAGTCAATGCATTCGATGAGTAACTCTATGTTCCTCACCCTTAATATTTTTCAGTTATCTCTGCTAATGGAAAAAGTGATTATGATGTCTTATAGTGTGTTTGTAGTATATATATATATATATATAAAGTTATGTTGCAGGCTTGTAATGTACTAAACGAAAATATTGTGCCGTAGGATTTTAGAAACGTGACACTTACCCTTTTCTTCTTTTTTTATTTTTATTTTTTATTTAAAGCAGTAGTTCATGTTCACATTACCATTTTATGTGATATAAGTGTATTACTGAATTATATTTGAAATACACTACTTTTTTTGGGTAAGTAAAAAAAAAAAAAAAAACATCCTTATTCTATTGAAATTCCATTCAGATATTGGTGCCCTTTTTGTATTTTTAACGTCCGAGAAATTGATATCTTGATAACGATGGGTTGGTTGGTCCTCACTGGGTGTACTAGCCACAAAATACTACCCCATTTCACATCTGTCTTGATGAAGCTGTTGATGTCGAAATAAACATTCAAGTTTTCAAAAAGAATGCAAACAGCAATGGTACGTGGGGCCATTTTGCTTGGCTTCTTAAATGAGAGGGTCAAAGTCACTTAAAAAAAAAAATACTATGTGTGTGTATATATATTAAAGATTTCTTTTTTTCCTTTTGTTTTCGGGTAAAATATATTTTTCAAATATTTTTTAATAAATTATATAGTTTTTATTTTTATTTTTTAGTATTTGATAAAGGTCTTGATTTATTTATTTTTTTTTTCTAAAACAAAAGCACATAATCTTTATTAGGTTTTGATAAAATATTTTATTCAGGTGAATATTTTATTTAAACTTTTGATAATAAACAAAAAAAAAATACGAAATATAAAAAAAATATTTTACATTCAAAAAAATGAAAGTAAAATCATTTTCATCTATATATACTTCTACGGTAGAAGTTTTATTTACTCAATAAATTTCCCTCTCTTTTTTTGTTTGTCTACTACTTATTATATTATAAGTAAAAAAAAGTTATGCTAAATCTGGAAAAAATCGAAACTAAGAATAGGAACCTTTGACTAATAGGATCAAGAATCATTATTATTTCGACACAAGAAAAGGCATTTTCCACACCCCCTTCTTGTGTCGAAGACTAGTAAGACAAAGAATCTATATATATATATATATATATATATATATAATATCTCATTCAACTAGCTAAGCCAGAAATATTGGTAAGAATTTTCATCTTTCATTTCACTACACAAATTAAAATAATGCAACAAAGCTTGACATAAAAGTAGAAGAGTTAAATGAAAAATAGCATAATAAAATAAATATAGCTGAACTCATTGCATTATTTATCATATGTAAGGAGAAATATTTCATTATGATCGTTGCATCGTGCAATAGATACATTTAGATCGTTTACGTTATATATATGCGTATATTACATACACCATATATAAACAATTAAATACGTTCGTTGCGCTATGCAGCGGGCACAATCAAATTTTTCTCCTTGCTCTTCTAAAATAAAGATTGGGTATTTTATTGATTGTAACATCCCCTTGGTCCTTGTACATACAAGACAGTCCTGGAATAATCATTTAAAGATCATATCACTTAATTAGTAAGGGCAGTTAACATTTAACCATCTTCATTTATGTGATTTAATAAATGGTTGACGTTCTTTACATTGGACTTGTGTGTTTGGGTGTACAATATTTTTTTATTTTTTATATTTTGTTATTGTAAAATATTTGATAAATTTTTTTTTTTTTATTTTATTTTTAAAACTAATAAAACTAATTTACTCATTAATTACTCGTCCCCACTAATTTACTCACTTAAAATTTGAGGGCTCCATTCATTGCCTTCAAATCCCACGTCCTCCTCTCTCTCTCTCTCTCTAAAAATGACATAAATATTGCCCTTGTATTCAATTACAATCTCTACAACTGTCTAGAGATTTGTTGACATAAACTCAATCTTGAGACTCAAAACTTAAAACAGGTATTATTTATTTTCAACTCAGATTGTTTATTGTTGTTTGAATTCATTGTCGAGATCAGTGGTTGTGACTGTATTTTCTTCGAGATCGATACTGAATTTTTTCTAACTCGATGGTTTACTGAAAACGCATTTATTCTTTACACACACAGATTTATTCGTATATGGTATATGTAAGTTCAAATTTCAGATTCAGAATTCCTTGCTTTATATATATGTACATACATACATACATATATAGTGTTATTTGATACTCCATATTAAATTATTGAGACACATTTTTAAGTACAATGATGTGGACCCACACTCCTGCTTTTATATTCTGTACATGCTTTTTGTAACTTGATTTTTTCAGTAATTTGTTTGTTGCCTTATTTTGGACTGCAATTGAGCTCTAATTTGTGAATTTTTGGTGATTAGCAAATTTGGATTACATGTATTGTTGTCCAAGTTGTTCAGATTTCTGCGATTGATGCTGAAATATAAGTATTGCATTGCATTGCTTGTTCTTGTTTTTCCCTAGTTTGGATTCATTATTCATATACACAAATTCGGGCTCTTTTGATTTGTGTATACTTTGTGCATGTGTTAGCAATATGCATTGTAAACCTGGGACTTAAGTGCTCATTTTTTGCAAGAGCTCTCAATTGGATTATACCATTAGGGTTGTATTATGAGTTGTATTTTTTATCTTATTTGTTGATCTGATAATTACATTTGATTCACATCATATCAATCATGTTGTAGAATTATTTACAGGTTAGAATTTGCATTATGTTATATACTCACTTAGCTAGTCTTAGCCTCTTCAGTAGATTGGATAATGTAAAGGTTAGAGTAGAATGTAGAAAGGATTTTTTTTTTTATCACCTTCGTTTCCAATTTTCCGGATGCTAATTGCTTTTATATCGTAGAATATTTTAGTTGATCTACTTCAAACCTCCATCATATCTGTTATTTTATTTTATTTTGCGTCTAGCTTTTGTGCTGATGAGCTAACAATTTTAGGGAATTTGGCTGGGCATGATAACCGTAACTGCTCTGCATACGTTGTTCCTTCTGGTCATAATTCACAAAACCATCTGGAACAAGGAGGTAAGTAAATTTTCATTAACCAACAGGTCATTTTTAAACTGAATAATAATATCTAGTACATTTTACTGAACTTCATGTTGTTTGATATCATGATTGGTTAGCCGGTTTGAGCGGTTTTCACGTTTCATAATTCTGATTTCGTTTAAACCATAATTTGAATGAAAAATTAGAATATTTATAGTCTTTCAAAATACAATAAATTTACACCGTAAGATCTTGTTGTTGCTGCCTCCAGCTGCATCCCCTGAACCCTCTGAATATGCTGTATGGTTGATAAATCGCATTTGTAGTCCTCTAGTGTATTATTTGGTAGATTTCCAGCAATAATCTTCGTGCTACTGCTATTGACATGAAGACCAATGCTATGAACATGAGCCAACTAACCCAATCTGGCACAAACACTGAAACCAGGGAAGTAGGTGACAGAACTCCAAAAAATGATGATCAGGGTCCCTAAAATTCTGCCGAACTTTTTGAAGTGAATTGTAAGAACAACCAATGAAACACGGATGATGAGGGCTATTAATGAAAGAGAGCCCTCACTATCGGTATTACAATTTACTTCAAAGAGTTTTGAGTTTAATAGAGCCTATACTACCAAAAACAAAGTATTCCAAAAAAAAAAAGGACCAAATTAGCTAGCCCATATGATTACTATCAATTATGATATATATATATATGCATGTTTTGATACATATGGGTTTGGATGTTTAGGTCATATTACAGCCAACATGTTCTAGTAGTGTTATAACCGATTCAAATTTGAATGCAGTATTATAACTACTAGAACATTTTTATTTTTTTTTTGAAACGGGGAACCATTTGTAACCATAAGTCCAAAGGGCAGGTGGCTGGAAGGGTTTCCCGTTTCCAAAAAATAAAAATGGATTTAAATGCAGTTCAAATTGAGTTACAACAACATCTTCAGTTGTGCATTTATTGTATTGCAAATCTATTTGAGTTAAGATGAGGTTGGAGTAAGAATGAGACAGATAAATGCTTATATAAACAACTCCAAAACAAAAAACATAATGGCCAAAGTAGCCAACTACTGTTTTAAATGCCTTATTACTATAAATGCAGGCAAAAGCCCAAAAACCAAAGGGAGAACCACAAGGGCAGAGAATTGTACAGAATAGAACTGGCTCAAAATAAAAATAAATACAAAGCAAAATGAGATCACGCAAGCTGTGAAAGCCCAAGCCCACCAAACGAAACTGTAGGGATGTAATGGTTGCATCAAAGATGCACAGAGTACAATCACCCGGACTGATTTGCGTAAGACCATTGCTCTTTATACATTTATTTTACAACCAAAGATTCACATTGCGAAGAATTGTGACTTAGGTAAGGAGTGGTCTGAGAATGGGTTTGTGAGATCGCGAGAATGGGTTTTTAAAGATCAAGTATAAGTCAATCTAATTGTCTACAATTCATGAGAATGGATTTGTCCACAAATATGTAAGATACATGTCACTTTAGAGTGAGATAGTGAAGAGAATTAGTAAAACAAATCATTTACTAGGGAGCAAAAATGCCTAGTTTTTTTTTTAATTTTTAATTTTTTATTTATTTATTTTAAACCAGGCAAAATGAAGTGAATACAATTAAAAAGCCTTTAAGGGCAACAGACCGGGCTAAAAACCTTAGTATAGAAAATATACACTAAAATTTAATTTTTTATACGAAGTAAAATTCCGTACTAAATACCCATGTATTTACTACAAAACCATTTTTGTCAGAAATATAATAAAATTTTTAAGTAAAGGTGACGGAAACAAACTTTCGTAGTAAATGACTTAGTATTACAAAGTAAGTTCCGTCTAAATATATTAATATAATAATAATATGGAGCCGTTGAAGGGCTTGGGCTTGCATGCTCAAGAGAGTCAATCCCATAGATGGACATGGCTTGATGGTCGGCACAATCTTGAAAAGTCAGCTTTATGCATCCCATACATGTGCAGTTATAGCACAGAGAGTTCGCACATTGGAAAGGGAGGAGATACTATTAGGCCACATTGTGTACTCTATTGAGAGCATTAAGTGCAAGTTTAGCTGAGACTGGGACTCTGTGTCATCATCATGGTGCAATTTAGGTGAATTTTTTTAGCTTAATATCCATTAAGCCTCAATTATTCACTACTATCCAATGGGTGTCTTGAATTTTGTTAGTGAGTATGTCATGAACCATGATGGTTAAGGCCTATTGCTTGAAACGTTTTGTTATCAAAGGACCATTTGTACAAGAACACTACCAGATGGTTACGATACTTGGGCTTATACCACCAACCCATGTATACCTGCACAACTTAAAGATTTAGTTCATTTTAGAACATCGCGTTCGGTGTTGTGATTTTGCTTCCGTTCTTGCAATGGAGTTCTCTTCTAGATTCCCCTTAATAATGATCAGTGCACATGCATAATATAGGCCCATTCTAAATCGTTCCCATCTGCTATGACATATTATATTCTTTATTGATTTGAGCAAAGAAAAGATTAATCTAGACAATGTCTCAAATTTCACTCCCACACCTTGTAGATACAAAGTGTGAAAGCTCGCCTTCATTCTTCACACACACACAGCATAATGTAATTTCAAAGAGTCATGCAGGAAATGACCATTCTTAATGTTGAGATCATTTGCCTAAATGTATAATCCAACTTAAATACCCTTAACTTCTTTTATTGTGATAGTCTAACTCGCTTTTAGAGTGATTGCAAGTTTTTTGATTAGAGAAACGAAGTCTATTCTTAACTCTGGTGAAACAGAGTGCAATTGTTAAGAATATTATAGAAACTTCACGTATTCCAAAATTTGGTGTACCAACTCTATTGTGTGAATAGTTGGACTTTAAAGGATTTAAACTTTCAATTATGACATTTTTTTCCAACTTTGGCATCTTTATAGTGCGATTCCATTTGACTAATACAAATTTAATGGAGATTCAACATGAACATGGCCAATAGGGACAGGAGTCCCTAAAACTTGAACAGTGCAACTTCTTTTTCTCCATCTTTCCAAGCCTGTGGTCCCATTGCTCTAATATCTCAAACTCCTGAAGCATAACCAAACTCATTAAAGATGCAAGTTTTTTTCCAGCTCTATATATATATATTAGAATGTAATCACCAATGACAAGATAAAACTATATGACACTGCAAAATTAATGTCTCGCACTTGATCTTATGGTGGAGACGCTAAAGATATGGCAGATGTTCCGGATGTTAAAAATAATTAGTTTGGAAATTATAATTTATGTTGATTGGTGCTCCCTATTTTTAGCATGTGTAATCAATACTAGCATTTTTTTCATTGAATCATGTTCCACAATTTTGCCATCTTCTCTGCAGTTAGATGAAGCTGTAACTGAATCTTCTCAGAAAAAATAGTTCTCTCTTTTTTGCATCTAAAACTGGAACATCTTTGTATTCAGGCTCACTAGTAAGGGTGGAAAGGGCAAGAATCCCACTCAGTTGAGGCAAAAGGAAAGCAATTATAGAGAGCGATAGAAGCATTTCTTATCAGTTACTCTTTGTTGTGCATTTCATTATGTATTCATTGATGTCATAATGGTTGTGAACAGAGACTTGAGATTGAATATAATGGTTTGTCATTTGATATGCTTTGTTGTGTTGCTGATGGTGTTGGTCCTGTTGGAAATTTCATAGAATTATCATGGATGAGTGTAATCTCTCGTGTCCCCTCCTGTTTATTTGGTTTTGTGCCGCTGATAATCCCTTCTCCTTGAATTTGCTTGGTATTTCTTGCATTCATCAACTGATGTCACAGGTTTTTGCTGCTAATGGGGTTGCCGATAAGGTGCCCCCTGTTTGTTTTCGGAATGTTTGAATTTGAAACAACCCTCCCCTGATCTTTCCACTGAACTCATTATCCCTATTCTGATTCCCATTTAGGATTAGATCGTGGCACTTTCTTGAGGGTTGTTTTATGCTTGGCCTTTTCTACTATAACACTGCAAAACCCATCACTGTGCATTTGTTGAATTGTTTCTTCTATGAATATCAATGACATGGATTCTTGTGGAGATCTCTATCCTTGCTTGATGACTGCCATTAGTTGTGTATCAAAATTTGGGTTGTTTACCTGTATATTTGAAGGTTTAAAATTAGTTTTACCATTTTCTCTTTAAACCTCGTTTACTCACCCCCTATAATTTTTGGGGCGTGACGATTTGGTATCAGCATGACAATATGGAGCAGTTCAAGGGCTTGGGCTTGCATGCTCAAGAGGGGTTTGGCGTGGCTTGATGGTCGGCACAGTCTTGAAAGGTCAGCTCTGTGCATCCCATACATGCGCGGTTATAGCGCAGTTGTAGTTAAATGAGTACCAACTACCAACAGATCAATGCACAGTTGTGACATTACATGAAATTGTCGGCATATGCTTAAACTTTTGAAAAACGTGAAAGAGAGGATGAGATACTATTAGGCCACATGCATTGGTGGTTGAGGGTTGAATAGTTCTTACAATTTTGTTAGCTAGGAATAGGATACACAAAAAGTGCAATAGAGTTGTTCATTTGTGTAGTTACCCATTTATTCAGTTCAAGTTTAGCTCATTTTACATGAAGCTTCAATTATTCATAAGTATCCAATGGCTGTCTTGAATTTTGTTATTGATGGTTCTATTTTATTGTCTTGGCTAAGACGGCTAGGGCTGTAAATCAACCAAGTTGTTCGTGAGTAGAGAGAACTAGTTTAGCTTGATTAAAGTTCGTTTCCAGTTTGGTTTTTATGTTTGTCTAATAAATGAGTCGAGCTGGAACAACCTCTAGCTTAGCTCATTAGGCTAGTGAACATCTTGAGGAATAATGAGTGTGTTCCTAAACAAGCTTGTGGATTCGATTTGTTCATCAAGGCTTTGTTTGGATTTACAATCAAATTCTCTTTATGAATCTTGACTTTAAACTCGAGCTTGATAATGAGATCTAGTTTGACCTTGAACTATCTAAAAAGCCAAACCAGATGAACTCAGACACCCAAAGTTAGGTTCACTCAAGCTCGAAAGCACAACTTGACTTGATTCTTTTGCAATTGCGTTGTAGAGTCTTGTATCTTACATATTAACACGAGGTCTAGAAACAAAATTATAAATTCAGTATTGTTGTGTTTGGGAGTATTGAATCAACCACTTAAAATTTGAATTGGAATTGGTACAATTTTTGGTTTAATTTTATGAGTTATTTTTCTTTAATTTCACCAATTTCAATTCCAAAATTCTAATTTCATGCAGCCGATCATAGCCATAGTTCAATTAGAAGCACTTTTTGAAAAAGAAGAAGAAGAAGAAGAATTTTGTTTGTGTTCTTAAACAGAGGATGTCTATAGATGCGTCGTCTGGACAAGACCAAAATAAATGCTTAGTTTGGAAAATTGAATATAATTTATGATTTTTTGTAATTTTTTTTTTTTCTTTTTGGCAGATATAATTTATGAAATTCAGTGAATAACTGTGGTACCACTGAAATGG
>JAOTQH010019190.1:0-18368 GCA_025631255.1 Cornus kousa | reverse complement strand
GCTCCCCAGTGTGGTAGCCTGACAGTGTCTCTTGCACCCCCCCACGGCACACCCTCCCACAAGGTCGTCACAATTCACCCCCTTTGGAAACCCGACGTCCCCGTCGGCACACTTCCGAATGGGTTAGGTTCTGATACCATTTGTAATGACCCGCTCTACCACATGGTATGATATTGTCTGCTTTGGGCCTAAGTCCGCACGGTTTTGCTCTTGGGCTTCACCCCAAAAGGCCTCATACCAATTAGAGATGACACACTTACAAGAAGCAAAAATCAGGCTGAAATCACGAAAAACACACCACACCATGGTTCAAAACTTGGGCCTCTAAATGGGAAGATCTAATCCCAGCGGGAGAGAAAGGCCAAACCCCAGCCCAATTTAGCATAGTACTCATCCTCGTTGACCACTGTCAATGGCATACACGATACTCCTCCAGAAGACTTAGGGATTTAAGCTCGACGCCGAGAACTTATATCGTCGGCAAACCAGCCGAAAAACACACCACACCATACCACTTCCCGTACCTTAGAAGCCCCTAATGAGATACAAGCTCCACCGAACGAACAAACACAAACACCACAACAAGGACCAGAGAATTGCACTACAGCCCAAAGATCAAAAAGAAAAAGAAGAAGAGGAGAAAACAGAGCCTAGAAATTGAAACAGATTCGTCGGACACCAAAATCGGACCAAATAACCACACGCAACAACACCACTGCTTCTACACACAACACCCAAAAAGTTTACCAGACAACAAATAAAGACCAAAACCCCGAATCTGCCTACCAGAAAGCCAATCAACAAAGCCTAACAACAGACCTACTATTCACCAATTAGAGAAGAGGAGAGAGAAAAAGAAAGAAAATAAGGAAACCCAAAGTGAAACAAGCTCACAACACTGACTCCGACAAGCGGAGAACTCTTCAAAGAGAAGAGTCAAGTAATCGTCACCGCCTTTATGTTTAATTATATTATCTTTATCTTGTTGTCGCAATTTTGGATATCCCTAATAAGAGCCTCTTTTACAAAGACGATCCTTGGACATATGTAAATTGTTGTGAGTCTTACTGGTCAAGGGTGTCCCTACTCTTTTAAGACAATGATCCTTGGACATATGTAAATTGTTGTTAACCTTATTGGGGCATCAAATCTTAAACCAAGAGGTAGCTTTACTTTAAATTATACGGCAACCCAATAAATCTAAATCTAAATATACAACAACTTATGACAGTATATGCATATAAAGATCAAATTTTATTAATGTAGACTAAGTCCATCCATGGGCGGAGCCAATGTATGCCCAGGGGCACTTGCCCCGCCTGGCCCCTCCAACTGTATATATATCATTTTTTAAATATTTTATATGTATATATATGGAATTTTTTATATAATACCTCCTCTAAAATTATCTCTTATTTATTATTATTATTTTTTTTTCATAATTTACCATTCAAATTCCTTTTAAAAAAAAGTTAAATTTTCCTTGTTAAATTAAATTTTATTTTTTTTCCTTTTTAAGTTGTTGATTTTCTTACTCTTTTTCTTTTTTTTTTTTTCCTTTAAATATTTTTTTTCTTCTGAACACTGTACACCCTAAACTAAAATCCTAGTTATGCCCCGGGGTCTCTAGACACACAGGATCTGAATATTGTAAAAGATGAACACTCTGGGCCTTTATAGAAGTTAAATAGGAAAGGAATATCCGAACTTTGGGATCAAGTCTTGCTACTGTTGTAATGAATTGTAAAATGGATCCACCCTTTGTAATGACTATGTGCATAAACACATGCATCTGCCTGTATAAGCACAAGCATCTCTCA
The DNA here is from genome assembly GCA_025631255.1 of Cornus kousa. Classification (NCBI taxonomy): domain Eukaryota; kingdom Viridiplantae; phylum Streptophyta; class Magnoliopsida; order Cornales; family Cornaceae; genus Cornus; species Cornus kousa. The sequence goes on along the minus strand of JAOTQH010019190.1, from coordinate 16,548 downwards.
CTTTTTTTGCTGTGTTAACATCGGAGGGTTTTTACTTTTCTGTCCATATCTTTCCTGTATTTTAGTTATGAGCTATAATTCTAACTTTTCCATGTCATGCAACTTGTACTAGCTGTTATGTATCGCATTCACCATCTAACGTTGGCAGTAATTTAAACGTTTGCCACATTTACATGATGCAGCAATTACTCTGTTTTATGAATGCATTTCCGTTTTCTACAAATTGGTGCTTTTAGTCTTCATATATATATTCTACAAGTGCTATTATATATAATTGAAGATGTAAGAAATTTCACTCTATAAATTTTGATAGAGTTTCATTACACTTCCAGAAAAAATTCCTCTTTTCTCTCTCTTTCCGTTTATTTATAGACGGTTACATGCATTCTAAAAGATTCCCTAACCAAGCCCCTTTAATGGGCCCCCATCTTCTGGCCTTTTTATTCTTGGGCTTGATTTCATCCGGCCAACATCCGGCTTTGGGTTTGGTTTGTAAAGGTTTGATTTGGGCCGAGGCTAACCACCCGGCCCATTGCTCTTTTCAAGGGCCGCGTTCGGACCATGCTATATTTGGCATCTTCAACTGCCCCCATAATTACCCCCTAATTAATTAGGGGGTAATTATTAATGGTTGCTAATCATAACTTGGCGACTCGAGATGACCACATGGGGGGATGAACGGTTGGATCTGGAATCGATGCTTTGAAATTCGAAAACTCTTCATTTTCCTGACGTCTCGATATTTGGGTCCACTTTCCCTTTATAAACCCCAAAGATGTACTGCTAATCCTCTTTATCGTCTCTATCTTGTCTCGCTGTTAGTCAAATCATTGTTTGTCTTTTTCGAAACAAATCAAACCTCTTCCGGCGAACTCTTGCAAAAGCTCCCTTTCCAGCAATCTCGCAGTGTTCTTTGCAGTCTTCACTTTTTGAGGTTAGTTTTGCTTCTATCTCTCCTTTTAGAGATTTCTCTTACTTCCTCAGAATTTCTGTTCACTTTCATCATGCCCATCGACTTGGATGTTCTTCGTATGAAGCTTCAACTTCCCAGTGATGTACATATTAGGGCATGTCCTAGAAACGTAAATATTAGAACTGATGCTGGCCTTCTTCCTTGCGAGGTCCTATTTTTCCATCTTCAGTTTAACATCATTAGGTTCCTTTTACACCCCTTCTTTAGTTATGTTTTTAATAAATTAAAAACTTACCCCTCTTCAGGTAAACCTCAATTTTCTGAGGGTTCTATCCGTTCTGCTACTTCTGAATTGTGACAGAGGTTTGGATCTTGATATTATAGGTCTTCTCCTCTGTTACAAAGTTAGTATAATCCGGCTTGACGACTTGTATTACTATTTCTACCCTATTGAGAAGAGATCCATATGTACGGATAAACTTAAATCTGAGAAGGGTTGGAGAAAAAGCATAGTCGGGGTTAAAGGTGCTTGGCTTTTTCGGGCTGCAAGGGATTATCCTAAGAACGCCTTTAACGAATGTTCTGTCTCTTCAAATAAGAAGTATAAAACCCATAAGAACGACTGCCCTTATGAAACTTGCGTTCCTCGTTTCTGCACTTTCTTATACCATTCCATAGACATCTCTTGTAATGACTTGAGCTACAGTGTTTGCAGGGATAGAGTTAATTACCTACAGGAGTACGTTCTGAACAGCATTCCTTCCTGTTCAGATCTCCTTACTTCAGAGAATCTTGTTAACATCTCAGTGCTCAGTAGAACAATGAGTCAGCTTCGGATTCCTTCCTTCAGCAGGAAGAAGGATCCTCTCAGGATCATTGCTACTGCTGCGGCAACTTCTTCCCCTACTTCGGCATCCTCTTCTGCCACTACCTCCAGTACTACTCCGAACACAGTGCCTGTTGACCCAATCGTTAGTGTTCCTCCTACCAATCCGAACGCAGCTTCTCAGGTCATCACTTCTTTTGCTGTCACCATGTCTGCTCAGGACAAAGAATGAGGCAAGAGGCCTCTACCTGATAGTGAACCCAATCTTGATGATGTCCCTCTGTCACAGAGGGTTCGGACTTCTGGGCCGAGCGTGACCATGCCTCCCCTAGCTAGGCCTCTTGCCCCTTCTGGGCCCGTCGTAGCCACCAACTCTACTTCTGTAATTGCATCATGGACCCCTCGGCTTGTCCGAGCAGACGGATCTACCGTTAAACCAAACGAGACTATGTTCAAAGATGGTCTGACAGCTATGGCGTACTACAAAAGCATATGGTTCCCCAAGGACATTGAGGTGGCCAAAGGTTTGTCCCAGAAGGAGGTGTTCAGTCGCTTTCCTCTTGCTGCCATGGAGGTAACATTTTATCCCTCGGCTAACTAACTTTTTGATAATATTTACACTTTGATTCCTCTGAACATCCGCTCGGCTTAATCAGTATTTATGCATATCTCTGCAGACCTTATTTGGGATGATGGCCATGCAAAAACAGGTAGAGCTGGGAAATGCTAAGGTTCACAGGTTTTCTAGTGGCCTTGACACAATAAATAAAAAGAACAAGATTATCAGCACCAAAAATGCTGAGCTGATGGTCCAGCTCAACAAGGCTGAAAATGAAAGGGATGCTCTGAAGAAAGAGGCAGATTCCCTTCAGGACAAGAGGGACGCTCTGCAGATTGAGAAGAGCGTTTGGCAGACCGAGCATGAAGTTCTTAAAGCTGAGAAGGAAGAACTCCAACGCCTACTTAGTGATGAACAGACTGCCCGTATAGCCTTTGAAAAGAGAGCTCTGGATCAGCGTAACGCTTTACTTGGCATTATTGGCAAGGTTAATGGTGGTACGTTTGCCTTTTATGCTCACTTCTAGAGGATTGGGGCCCTTCGGTTTGCCCAAGGGTTCCGAGAAGGCTACACTAAAGGCCTCTCTCCCGAAGGTCATATCAGCACTGCTTCTGAAGGTCAAAATTGCTCCCCGCCAGATGATGTTGATAGGGATTTGGATATCAATCCCTTTGGAGTCTATGTTGATCCGGACTCCATTCCAGATAAGCATATCTTTGACAAATGCCAGGAGATTGCATCCTCCAAGGTTATCCCTATCCCCTCTTCCGTTCAACCTTTGGACGTTCCCCCTTATCCACAGTAATTCCCTCTTCCACTACTACTGAGGATGGAACTCAGTAGAACAAGTCTGTTATTCAGCTTGACTCTCCTCCTCATGGAGATAGGATGACCAATAACAGTGAGGAGACGGCTCAATGCAACCAAGAGGCTGATGGAATAGAGACAGCTAGCTAGGGCTCTTCTGATGCCCTAATTTCTTTTGCCTTGATTTCTTTCTCCTTTATATTCACGTCATCTGTATACTTCACTTTCTGTAACCTTAAAGCTTTATCATAAATGAGATGATTGGTTTTTTTGCTGAACTTTGTCCAAGCTTTTTAACACTTTCACATTGATTTCATCTGTATATTAGTGATAACAATCAACTTCATTTTTTAGCATGTTTTTAGCGTTCGGCTCATTGTGCTAGCTGCCACTTACTTTACTAAGTGATTGGCGCTCGGCTAGAATGCCCTTTGCCACTGTCACTTTTCATTTTTGGCAAGTTTTTAGCGTTCGGCTCATTATGCCAGCTGCCACTTACTTTGCCAAGTGATTGGCGCTCGGCTTGAATGCTACTTACCACTTTCACTTTTTATTTTTGGCAAGTTTTTGGCGTTTGGCTCATTGTGCCAGCTGCCACTTACTTTGCTGAGTGATTGGCGCTCGGCTAGAATGTCACTTGCCACTTTCACTTTTCATTTTTTGGCAAGTTTTTGGTGTTCGGCTAATTGTGCCAGCCACTTACTTTACTGAGTGATTGGTGCTCGGCTAGAATGCCACTTGTCACTTTCACTTTTCATTTTTGGTATGTTTTTGGTGTTCGGCTCATTGTGCTAGGTGCCACTTATTTTGCTGAGTGATTGGCGCTCGGCTAGAATGCCACTTGCCACTTCACTTTTCATTTTTTGGCAAGTTTTTGGCGTTCGGCTCATTGTGCCAGCTGCCACTTACTTTGCTATTTTTAGTTAATCAATTTTCCAGAAGAAGATAACATTTTTATAGATTTCAAAATTTCGTACATTCATACGTACACAATTGAGAATAAACAATGCCAAAATTAGAACTCAACTTTCTATGGATAATACCTTTTCAAAGATGTAGCATTCCATGGCTTGTTAACCAGCTTTCCAGCCATAGTCTCTAAGGTATATGCCCCATTTTCTATGACTTCTGCAATTCTGTATGGGTCTTCCTAGGGTGACATCATCTTTTTAACCATTCCTACCTTCTTCTTCAGAACCAGGTCTCCAGGGGCGAAATTTCTATGCTTTACTCTTTTGTTGTGGCTATTTACAAGTGTTTGCTAATAGGACGCAAGCCTTATTGCCACTGCATTTCTTTTTTCTTCCAACATGTCAATGTTAAACCTCAGCATACTGTCATTCTGCTCCCAATTCCATGCTAAGCTTCGGATAGTTGGAACCAAGTGCTCGACCGGTATAAATGTCTCAGTACCATATGCCATGGCGAATGGGCTCTCCCCGGTCGGCTATCTCAGGGTCGTTCTGTAAGCCCACAGGACGTTCGGGAGTTTATCTAGCCATTTTCCTTTCTGATCCTCGAGCTTCTTCTTGATGCAAGCAAAGATTGTCCTGTTTGTAATTTTTGCTTGACCATTTGCCTACGGATGACTCATTACTGCCAACTTTTGGTTGATCCCATATTCCCTTAGCAACTCTCTTACTTGCTTGCTGTCGAGATTAGTTCCATTATTCATGACGATCGACCTTGGAACACCAAAGCGGCAAATAATATTGCTTCAGATAAAGCGCCTCACATGGGTTTGGGTCACATTAGGATATGGCTATGTTTCCACCCACTTAGTAAAGTAATCTGTTGCTAACAGAATGTACTTATTTTGTGATCCCGCGGTCGGCAGAGGGCCAACCACATCCATCCTCCATTGCACGAAAAGCCAGGGTGTGGCCATTATGTGCAAATCTTCAGGTGATTGGTGGATCAGTGGTCCGAATCTTTGGCATTTATCGCATCTTCTAGAGAATTGTTCTGCATCTCATGACATGTTTGGCCAGAAGTACCCTTGTGTCATTGTTTTGTGCGCTAGAGAACTCCCCCCTAAATAATTTCCACATACACTTTCATAGATAGTTCGCAATATCTGCCGAGCTTTTGTGGGGGTGACACATTTTAAGTATAGCCCGGAAAAAGATCTTCTGTACAACTGATTATGCACTATAGCATATTTGGCAGCATTCAATTTGATTTTCCTAGCTTCGTCCCTTTGTCCGGGCAGAACACCATCCCTTATATAAGTTATGATCGGATCTATCCAGCTTGGCTCATATGGAATGACATTCACTTGCCAAGGATCTGAGTCAGAAGGTTCTTCGAAGATAAAAGGCTGGCTCAGTACACCCACTAGAATCACCCTCGCCAGTGTTTCTCCAGAACTTGATGCACTGCATGCTAACCGATCTGCATCCTCGTTATGTTCTCTTGGTAGCTGGATAAACTGAATTTTCTCAAAGTCTTTAGCTTCGTGCATGATAGCAGAACGGTATGCTTCCATTATTTCATCATTGGTTTCGTACTCTCCGTTCACCTGTCGAATAACTAGCTATGAGTCACTAAAAGTGATTAAGTTCCTGACCTTCAGTTCTTTCGCTAGCTTGAATCCCATTAGCAATGCTTCATATTCTGCTTCATTATTAGTGGCTCGAAATTCAAGTTTGAGTGCTTGATTGAGGGATGTGCCTTTTGGCATCTGCAGTTTGATCCGAACACCTGCCCCCATCTAATTCGAAGAGCCATCTACAAAGAGTTTCCATGCACAACCTCGAAGGTCTTTTTCCGCATCCTCTGAATCACATTCCAACAAGAAATTAGCCACTGCTAGCCCTTTAATAGCCGTTCTGGGTTTATACATCATGTCAAACGAGCTTAGTTCTACGGTCCACTTTGTCATCCTCCCCGAGAGGTCTGGCTTATACAAGATTACTCTGAAAGGAAAGGTGGTCAGAACGATGATAGGGTGGGATTTAAAATAATGCCTGAGCTTCCTTTTTGCATTTACTAGCAAAAATATCACTCGCTCGGCCTTTGAATATCTTCGTTCGGCCTCAGTCATTGTTTTGCTAACATAGAACACTGGGTATTGTTTTCCTTCCTTGCAGCGAATCAGAATGGCACTTATCGTGATGCTGGAGACTCTGAGGTACAAGAATAGCTTTTCTCCTGATTCAGGAGCAGATAGGACCGGAGGGTTCTGCAGATATTCTTTCAAATTAGTTAAAGCTTGTCGCTGCTCATCCCCCCAAGCCTGTCTCCTATGGCTTCAGATTGTGTCAAAGAATGGCTTGCAGCGATCTGACAACTTCGAAATGAACCGGCTTAATGCGGCTATCCGACCTGTAAGGGCTTGCACTTCTTTGATTATTTTCAGTTTGGCATTTTTGACCAGAGCTTCTGCTTGGGTAGGGCTAGCTTCAATTCCTCTATGATTAACTACATGTCCCAAGAATTAACCAGAACTCACACCGAATGAGCATTTGGTTGGATTAAGCTTTATTCCGTACCTTCTCAACACATCAAATACGTCCTACAGATGCTCCAGATGGTAAACTTTCATCTTACTTTTCACCACCATGTCGTCAATGTAAGCCTCTATAGTTTTACCCATTTAATCTTTGAAAATCTTGCTGATCAGCCTCTAATGAGTTGCCCCAGCATTCTTTAGTCCGAATGGCATGACTTTATAGCAATAGGTCCCTCGTTCGGTAACAAAAGAAGTTTTTTCTTCGTCAGCCGAGTTTATAGGGATTTGATTATAGCCTGAATAAGCATCCAAGAAAGTTCAACGTTCGTACCCAGTGGTGGCATCCACCATTTGATCAATTTTTGGCAACTGAAAGCTATCCTTCGGGCAGGCTTTGTTCAGATTAGTGAAATCAATACACACTCGCTATTTCCCATTCTTCTTCTACACAACAATAGCGTTCGAGAGCCAGTCTGGGTATTACACTTCTCTAATGAATCCGGCATCAAGTAACCTATCAACCTCCTCGGCTATGATCTGATTGCGTTCTGGAGCAAACCTCCTCTGCTTTTGCCTTATAGGTTTTACGTTCGGATTGACATTGAGGGAATGATAAGATACAGATAGACTGATTCCTGGTATATCCAAATGACTCCATGCAAACACATCTGCATTCTGAGACAAGAAATCAGTCAACTTATGTTTCTCCCCCTCGGCGAGTCTTATTCCCACTCTAGTTGTTCGTCCTGGCTTTCCATGGTTGATCTACACATCAACAAGAGGCTCTTCGGTCAAGTTTATAGGCTCCTCCTCCCCACTTTTATTGGGTGGAGGTTCCTATAATTGCTATCTCAGACTCATAGAGCGGATGGAAGTTTTACCTTTTCTAGCTTATTTCAACGTCACAGAATAGCATTCTTTGGCTGCAACCTGATCCCCATGAATGTTAATTACCTTGGTTCCGTCTGGCCCCAGGTATCTCATTACTTGGTGCAGGGTTGAGGGAACGCCTTGGACTCAGTGAATCCATCTTCCACTCATCAGAAGGTTGTAAGAGGGATGGATTTCGACAACAACAAAGTTTTTTGTTAAAACTCTTTCTGCAGCTTGCACTATTACTTCCACTATGCCGACGGGTTCCACCCGTTTTCCATCGAACTCTAGCAAGGGATTTCCGGTGGGCTTGTGCTTCTCTGGCTTGATCTCGAGCCAATCGAACGTGTCCCTTGGCATAACATTTGCACTACTTCTAGGATCAATCAGAACTTTTCGTACCAAGCATTCTGCCACTGTCCAGACTGACGACTAATGGATCTTCGTGAGGAATCTGAACACGCAATAGGTTAGTTCTATCAAACTTTATCTGCTTTGATGTGCTCTATTGGTGCAGAGCATTTACACTGCCTATCCTCGTCTTCATCTGCGCCTGGCGGAGGCGCGTTCGGAGCAGCTTTTCTGATTCCTCACTGGGTTCTGGCCGACCATGTATTGCATTTATTATCCGAACTGGTTGTGTATTGTGTGAGCTTGGCTTTTGATTCCTCTTCACTTGTTCCATCGGTCGGTTCTGTTCTACCGTCGAGCCTTGAATATAACTTGCGAACTCCCTTCTGGCTATTAACATCTCCACATGCCTTCTTAAATTCCTACATTCGTTAGTCTGGTGACAAAAATCGCTATGAAAAGCGTAGTGCTTAGTCTGATCCCTCTGATTGAGGGGTTGCCTTATTGGTAGGGGTGCACGGAACTTATCTTTGTTTTCTTGGTATAGTCTCGCCAGAGTAACTTTCAGCGAAGTAATCAACTCTTCCTCTCTAGGCCTCTCTCTTCCTTCCAGGAGGTCTGGCGCTGTGGCTGAGCCTGTTTTTGCCTGATCTTTGCTTTTGACTTCTCTTCTGTCAAGATGATGGATGTTTTTTGAGCGTTAGCTGAATCTTCTTCTTCCAAGCGTACGAAGCCATCGGCTCTCTCATTTAACTCGTCCATAGTCTTCGGCGTGTTCACTACCAGGCTTGTGTGGAACGGGGTGCCGCGATTCATTACCAACTTGAATGCTTGTACCACCGTGGAAGGATAGCATTCAATTACCATGTTTTTAGTAAGATTAAACCTGGTAAGAAAAGCTTGGAGACGTTCGTCTTCATGTTACTTCATCATGAATAGACTCTAAATGTCTTTCGTCGGGCGCTTATTCCTGTAGTACTGGTTGATGAACCGATCGCATAAGCTTCGAAAACTATCAATTAAACCCCTCGGCAGGTTCTTGAACCAGTTGAGTGCTGGTCCAGCTAAGCTTGTAGGAAAGCATTTGCACATTAAGGAATCATTCTTCGTGTTCAGGGCCATCTTCAGCTGAATGTAATACACATGATCAATCGGATCAGTTATTCCATCGAACAGAATAAAGACAAGCAGGGAGAATTTCCCTGAACTAGAAGCATTCAGAATTTCATCAGTGAATGGCGAGTCAACCGTCCGTGAACGGAGGGCCTCATTTTCTCTCTGGAACCTTGCAACAGCTCCTTGATCTATGGATCTCCTTTCTGAACTTCTGCAATCGTATGTAGCCATTGAAGGCCGGTAAAGCAGATCAAGAGATCTTTCCTCCGTTAACTCCTTGTACCACGACGGTGTTACTTTGTGGTGGCGAAACTCCATAGCTTCCTCTCGATTTGCCTTTTCTTGACATGGATCGTAGGTCATAGCTTCGTTCTACCGGATCTGATCACGCCATGGATCTAAATGGATTGATCCTTCATGATCCTCGACACGATGAACATTTGATGGTAAATCATTTGGCCCTATCTCCTCTTGGTTAAGATCCACATGATTATCCCCCTCTTGCTCGGTTTGATGCTCAACATCAGGTTGCATGCCTTTTTTGCCTGCCGAAGGCGGTCGAGGTATTACTGAACCTCTCGGCGCTTCATTTCAGCTCTTAATTTTGCATTCTCTCTTCGTAAAGGTTCGATCATGCTCATCAACTCATCAAACTTCGTCTGCTGGTCATTCTCCATTGGATTGGAGCTTTCACCTCCTATCATCATCCCTGAACAGAGTAAAGGCATGAATCACCAATTCTTGATCGGATCTAAGCTTTGCCAATGCAGATCATACCAGATTTAGCCTCGAACTAGCTGAAATTCATTCTCAGGTCACTGGATCTGAACTTATGTTGCCGTTAACTCGTCAGATCTAATCGCACCAGACAAATCACGATTGCGTAGATCTAACGTCAATCTCTATATATCAAGTCACAATTTCTTGTATCTGGATTCAACTTCTCTATATCAAGCTTCTTCCTCACGAACTAGACTGAATTGACTCAATGTTGATCAATCACCAATCAACGCTCTTCGATTCCCACAGACGGCGCCATTGAAGATGTAATAAATTTCTCTCTATAAATTTTGACAGAGTTTCATTACACTTCCAGAAAAAATCTCCCTTTTCCCTCTCTTTCCATTTATTTATAGACGGTTACATGCATTCTAGAAGATTCCCTAACCAACCCCATTTAATGGGCCCCCATCTTCTGGCCTTTTTATTCTTGGGCTTTATTTCATTCGGCCAACATCCGGCTTTGGGTTTGGTTTGTAAAGGTTTGATTTGGCCGCGGCTAACCACATGGCCCATTGCTCTTTTCAAGGGTCGCGTTCGGCCCATGCAGTATTTGGCATCCTCTATTCTACTCTTTTTTTTTTCTTTTTTTTTTTTTTTTAAAAAAAATTACTTTTAATGTAAATGGCTTTAGGTTGGGGAAAAACGAATTGAAGTTGCTGCACAGAAGGAATGGCAACACTTATTCATTGAGTTTACTATTTGGCAGGAAAAAAAAAGAGCACAATGAATATTCTAATGATTAAAATCAAGTCATTAGTTCATGCGCGGGAATTCATCATCAATAATATTCAAGCTCCCCAAGTCTGAAAAGTTTCGATCATTGTTTTTGTAAGACAATGACAATCCTTGGATAATTGCTATTATCCAAGCAATTTCCTTCCTTGGGAACATACAAAGAATTTAAGACAAAGACAAAGACAATCCTTGGACATATGTAAATTATCGTGAGCCTTATTGGTCAAGGCTATCCCTACTCTTTTAAGACAATGACAATCCTTGGACATATGTAAATTGTCATTTACCTTATTGGGGCATCAAATCTTAACTAACAGAGAGGTAGCTTTATTTTAAATTATATAGCAACCTAATAAATCTTAATCTAAATATACCACAACTTACCAGTAATGACAATATGTGCATATAAATATCGATTAACAGACTAAGCATTAAGCTTGTCGGCTTTGTACATGTTTTAAAATCTTTCTTCAGTAGCTTAATATCACCCACCTACACCTTTTTCACACACTGTTTTGTTTACCATCAACTTCCACATCCATGTCCATGACCCAGAAAAAAGATTAAAGTTTCATATAAAATTCCTTGCAACTTCTTATCATATGCATTCTCTCTCTATATAGTATAGAGGGGAGAGATATTTGCAAGTATCATAATCACACCCATAAATTTTGCATTCACAAATTAGCAAGCCTCAATGGATGCATTTCCTTCATCTTCATCTTCATCTTCATTTTCTTCTTCGCCTCGATGGAATTATGACGTCTTCTTGAGTTTTAGAGGTGAAGATACCCGCAAGAACTTTGTGGACCATCTCTATATGGCTCTCCAACACAAAGGAATTCACGCCTATCACACCCGGATTTTACCCTGCCCTCTCTAAGGTTATGTTAAACACTTAGGGGTCAGAAAAAGGACTTGATGCGACGGAGTGACTATGGTCATTTATAATTTATTTGGAGTCGTCACCTAACATAGGATTTATTGGTGTGTTAGGTCACCATAAAATGTCTAAGGACTTTATATTTAAATATTTTATTTGACATCCATTTTAGTCTATGAAACCAGAGTAAAGAGTCCGGGGGTTTGATTATGCATGGGGAAGGTGTTAGGCACCCCACGACACCCGTGAAACACGGTTACCTTATTTTTATATTGCATTCCAAAAAGTAGTTTCAATACTTAAAATGTTTTATTCAACAATGGTTTTATTCAATAATAGTTTGAGAAATATATATTTAAACATATGAGTTTTATAAGAAAAAATAATATATATTTTAGATATTGATGTGACCGAACCTAGGAGTGACCTAGGTTGCCTACATACCTCATTTCATAAAAGGTGAGGATCAGGTCAAATGTAGTTTAACTTGCATTTAATTATTTTAGGAGAAATGTTTTTAAGAGAAAATATATATTTTTTAATAAAGTGAAAGTTGTCATTATGGAAACATATATATTTAGAGGAGATTTGAATTTTAAAAATGTTTTTAAGGAAACATTATAATTTAAGAAGGATATAAATTTATAAGGAAACTTATATTTTGGGCGAAATATATTTTTAAGGAAAATGCATATACATTTCTAAGAAAATTGGTAATTTAAAATGTTTTAATATTACAATTTAAGAAAGTGTATATATATATATATTTCCAAGAAAATTTGAAATTTAAAAATGTTTGTAAGGAAGACCATTAAAATTTTAAGATGGTGTATTTTAAAAAATATGTATCTCAAAGAAAACACATCATTTAAGGAATTTGTATACTTTAAGAAACAAATATTTAGAGAAAGGAATTTATTTTTTTAGCAAGGTATATTATTTTTAGAAAATAATCTTTTAAGGAAATTCATAGGAAGCTAATATTTGAGAAAAGTATTAAAAAAAAAATGATTTCGAAATATATTTTAGAACATGTAGATTTAGGAAATATATTTTTTTTAGAAAATATAATTGCTAAACAAAAATATAATTTTAGAAAATATTGTTTTAGAAAATATTTTAAATGATACGATTTCAAAAGAAATTTATTATTTAAAAATATAGTTTTTTTTAGAAAGTAATACTCCCAAGGAAAGATAAGATTTTTTTTAGAAAATATGTTTTATTTTTATTTCATTTCATAGAGTTGAATTTTACTAAAATAGGTTTTTATTTCATAAAGATGGTTTAAGAAAACCAAAGTACGTACTTACTTAAATTATATTTCATAGAGATGATTTTTAATAAAACCAAAGCTAGTAAAATAGGTATTTATTAGAAGTAGTTGTTAAGAGAACCAGAGTGAGTAAAAATCGATGGTTTATGCGTACTCACTTAAATTATTTTGAAGATATAAAAAGAAAGAAATTTATTTCTTTTGGGTAAAACTTTGATTATTTAGAGAACATTATTTTTTTCTAGAAAAATATGATTTAAGATGGCAATTATTTGGAAAATATTATTTCTAAGGAAGGATAAGATTTTTTTAGAAAATTTAATTTGTCATTTTTCTTTTATTTTATTTTTATTAATTCGCATGGTTGTTACTAGTTGGTATCTTTGGAAGCCTTGTTTTAGGAAACAAGTATTAATTATAGAAAAGCATATGCTTTTATTTTAATATATATATATATTTTAGATTATCACAACATACAGTTTGAATTAATTATTTATAATTTTATAGGGGAAGTAAGCGTACTAGTTAACAGGCTTGCTAGGCCTCATAATACAGTAGCTAATGTTTGTCCAATAAATCCATAAATTCAACTTTAACAGCGAGAACTTAAGAGTTCTTAAAGACTAGATTTATATAATAGGATATTTGATATTTAAGGTAGATATGTGAGTTTTTCTAATTTCAAAGGAATTGAAGTTTTATGGTTTTTGATAGATTTTTTATGACTGTTCACAAAACTATGGAAACAAAATAATCATATAATTGATCCATACTATATCTTGTGTCGTATCAATACTCAACATATATGGGTGTAATTTAAACTGCAAGATATCAGCACAATTATTTATTTAGTGGGATATGACCACCCTTTGTCTTAGAAAACAATTTTGGAAATAAAGATCCCAGTGACCTTTAGAATATACCAAATAGAAAGTACATGTTTTCTTTTTTTCTTTGGGCTTGAAAGTGTATACGATAGTATTTCTAATGCAAAAGGAGATTATGAGTAAAGTAAGAAATAACAGTAATGATAAAAGCAATACAACCTACATATGAGTGTATGTATATAATATATGTAACAGCATTGAGTACATGCATATAATATATTCAACGGGACATACATACATATTAGTTATCCAATTATAAAAAATTGAACAAGCAGGGTGGTCATTTGCCTTGAGTATATATAATAAATCTTATAGACCAAGCATATTAGTTTTTGTGCATATAAAGAAATCAAAATAGAGATGAAACAAGCATATCAATCGTTCACTTTGAAAGAGATGAAACAAGCATATCAGTCGTTCACTTTGAAAGAATACAACACTATTTTATAAAAGTATAAAAATCCAGGAGAATACCTTTCGATATGCAAATTACGTACTCATAAGCTTTTCTTTCTTTGATCTCCCAAGGCCGCCAAAGAATGCTTTGATTCCAATGGGACTTTCCAAAGAACTGACGATTGTAAGAGGCTTATAAATAAGTGGACAATGGTAATTTAAAATGGAGAATGGTTTTTTTTTACCACTTCACAGATGGTGCCTCGTGAGCCTGTGTGGAAATTGGTTTGCTATATGTGGGTTCGAAAATTGGACTATGATGGAGGAGTGGATAGGTAGATCATTGGTGATTAGTCTCCCACCAAGTTCCCCTTTGATGCTCTGGTATCCATGGAGACGGCTTGTCTCGATCTCTCCCTGTAGGTGTGTTTGTGTGGAGTATTTATAGGGCTATAAAAATGGCTGAGAGGGGATTATTATTTATTATTATTTTTAGTGTTTAATCATTATTTTTGAAAACTTTGGATAGAATTTTTTTGAAAATTTTGGATAGAACAGGTGGTTGATGAGAGTGATTAATGGGAATCATATATCCCTATATCCCGAAATTTTGAACTTTACTAAGGAAGCGTTATTTTTGTTTATCTATTTATATTTAATTATTTTATCATATAAATATTGTATTTATCAACTCCACATCCATTGACATAATTTGACCACAAAAATATCTAATGACATAGTTTGACCACAACATTCTATTTCACGCAATCACAATAACAAAAATAATAATATATTTTATTATTATTATTTTTATTTCACTTATGGGCTTAGCAGCCTGACTTATGTCCACAACCTGGTGAAGCAGTTTTTGGCCTTAAGTCACAAAATGACACTTATTTTATATATTTATATTGTATTTAAAATATTTATTTTATTTTATTTTTAACGCTTTCCGACACAATGGCAAGGTTTATTTTAACATTTGGAAATTATCTTAGATTGCCTTTTTTAAATTTAATCAAACTTGAACAGGTTAGGGTGCAAAATTACTATTTTGCCCCTTCCTTAATCAAGTACTAGGAGTCGCATTACGAACTTGAACCTAAATGTACTCTAATATTTCGAGTCCTTCTAGAACCATTGATGGCATCCATTTTATGATCTGGTGGTCTAATTTTTTAATTTTCCTAGCTTGGCCAAACTAGTTTTACCGGAATACCCCTACAAATGGGTAAAGGCAAAATTGGGTGTCTACAACTGTTATACATGTATTATCATTACTGATGGATGAGTTGATATTTACATGCATGGTCTGTATTATCAACCACTGGATGGATGGATGTAGATGAACCGGTATGGGACGGTGTCATATCAGAGATGGCTTAGTTCAATCACTAAGACCTACCTGTACTGGAATGGATTAGTTCAAAACACTAAGTCCTACCCAATTTGGATTAAGGTATGGATTAACCATAAAGGTTAAGTCCATCACCTACTTGTGTCATGTCAATCAAATAATTTGAATGACCTCTTATGGTTTCTGGATGGAGTTGTTATACATATATCAGACCACTGTATAGTTGGATGATATTTTGTATTAGGAGTACGGACTTTATTTATTTATTATATGTGCCATGGTATGAGCTTGAGTCTCATGACCATGGTTAGGGCGCGTATATCGCCTAGGATGGATAACTGGACATAGGTGTTGTTCCTTGGTAGGTCTAGATACACATGACCACAATATTGTGCGATTTGCATGGTATCTCTATTCAGGCTGAGATAGACCTATTGGACTAGCGAGCGTCTTATTAGTGTGTACTGTATACCTATATGGACTATTCTAGATATTGTTGAATCTTCCTAGGATGTATTTACGTATCGGATTACTGTTTGGATTGTAGTAGATCAGGACTTGCATGTCGGCCTGACCCACTCTTTTATTTTTTCAGGTACTCGTCAGTTCAGGGTTAGTGTTTGATTGTGCAGAGCAGATACAGACTTCTATTCCACCGACTATGTAGGAATCTTTTCTATGTTTAGCTTTAGATTCTTTTTCTAACATTCTGTTTTCAGTTTGGAATTTTAATAAGGGGTCCAATGGATGGATTTTCGAGTTGTAAACTTATAAAGTTTGTATTATCGGATTTGGATAATTATATAGGTTTGAGGATTTTAAATTAGTTCCTTTCAGCTTTTAAATTTTTATTTCTAAAATCTCTTTTGTATTCTGTGTTCGTTTTAAATATTGATTGTTTGATATCCTTCGGGTTTGGGCCTGGGCCTGATCGACCTGTGTCTCAGATTCGGGGGGAATCACAGTTGGTATCAGAGCACTCCAGGTTCAAGTGTCTCTAGGGTGTTTCATATTAAGACTTTCGCGAGCGTTATCTCTTGATTAGAGCTTGTTATTATTAGGATTCGTTGTATTCTTTACGGTCCTAATATATTGTACTGATGTATGATCTTCTGTGTTAACAGAATAGTTAACGCAAGAACCAGATGAAAAAATCATCTGCAAAGGGAGGAGGCATGTAGGTAGCAAGGGTTCTTATGGCGTCAACAGATAAAGGAGGAGCAGCAAATGCCTGGGTTTCAGGATGACATGGGTCAGATTCAGGAGGAGCAGGAGGACGTCCAGCAGACTCTGGATCAGGTCAGGGATCTAGAGAGTCCTCCTCACCTCAAT
>JAOTQH010018981.1:0-18375 GCA_025631255.1 Cornus kousa | reverse complement strand
ATATATATATCTCTTTGTATGCATCAATAGACATATATATATATATATATATATATATATAAAATATTAGTAGTTATATAATTAAAAACATAATATTTATAATCATTTAACGGTTCCGGTTCACCGGAACCACTAGGAACAGGAACCTACGCACTGGTTCTACTTCGGTTCGCTCCTACCCATATTCTTTGTGCACCCATTGTAATGAGAAGCGGTAAGTCCAGAATGGACCAGGGTAAAAAGTTGGGCCTATGGTTCATTACAAAAGAAATTACAAACCATTGACCAGTCGGCCATATAGAACAAGAATTGCTGGCTCTAAAAAAACCCAATAACTCAGCCCACTGGTTAGCCCAATACATTTAAATTCCAACTATATTTCTTCCCGGGGAGTCAAGCCATCAAATCTGGCACAGTGGAGCTTCGCGCATCTGGCGAGGAGGTGGCCGAATGAGAACCAAATGAGGTGTGATGGTATTGTTTGAGTGATAAAAGGTTAGATCTTAAGGGTCCGTTTGGTATGCGTTTTGTTTTAGGCGTTGTAGGAATGTTTTGGAAAAAAAAATTGTAAGCACGTTTGAGAAATATATTTTGTTGTGGAAGTGTCGGAAACTGAAATATGCACAATTATAATTTTGGGTCATGAACAGTTGTAGAACAAGAAGAAACATCTTTTTTGTGTTTTGGTTTTGGGTCACTACTTACGAAGTGTTTTAACATTGTAAAATAAAATAAAGCCGCACCAAATATGTTTTTGTTGCCAAAATGTGTAGTAGTCCAAAAATAAAAACAGTTAAACAAAACACATACCAAACGAAACCTACAATTAAATTACATTTCACTTCCTAATGTACATTTTTTTTTTTTTTCATTTCTAATGTTTTCATATAATTTTTATTTATTTATACACACACACACATATGCATTTTTATGAGTTGACTATCCCCATGAGAAATTTGCCTCCATTTGCTAAGTAAAATGTATTTTTTTTTTTCATATAGTATGTTTTTTATATTTCTAATTTTTTTTTTATACACTAATTTTCACACCTGGATTCCCGTCCTATTTGGGAAGTGTGTGAGCTTGGATTTTGTGGTAATTCGCTGAAAACTGACAACTCTCTTTCCACTGGGAGTCTGGCAAGATTTTATCAGTTTCACCGTTAGAATGGAATTAATCTAATGTATCAAGACAAGAACCATATATGTAGCTCTTTAACTTATCCAAAAAAAAAAAAAAAAAAAAAAAAAAAAAAAAAAACAAAAACAAAAACATATATGTAGCCCATTACCTCAGTCATTTTGTAAGAACAAATCGGTATCTTAATTTTTATACGGGTTCCTCAAGAAGTATATGTATTCTTTTTCATACATGACAATTCTGCTCTCTATTGTTTACAGATGTAATGATAGTGTGGCGTTGCCCCTACTCTTTTTTATTTTATTTCTACTACATTTCTAATCAGTATCTTAATAAAATTTTAATATGGTCACTACTAAATTTTTAGTAAAACTCTTTATACATATTAGTCGCAAAACCTCACGATGTGCCAGACTTCTTGAATATGTGTTATAACAAATTCTCCATAATTGTATTTAATAATAATCTCGGTCCACCAAAAAAATATAATTAAAATTTTTACGAGTTTACATACTTCTTGTTAGAATTTTTTTTAGTTTCAATTACTTTAACTATGTTAGCTTTATAATTATTAAAATTGAAATATTAAAAAAATTTAAAGAATAGTACTACTATGAGGTCTCTCTCACGACACTCCTCATAAGCTCTCTGTTAAATTAGCATTCTTTGAGCGGGGTATCACAAAATAAAATTATACTTTGTGTGATTGACTATAAATAAATTTTAGTATGAAATTTTAACTAAATAATTTTCTTTCAAACAATTAATTAGATTTGTATTTTAATATTTATGCACGATCATAAGAAAAATACAAAATTTATTAGAAAAGTCAGCAGGTAACCTCATGGTAACATTAAAAAAATATTACATAATACTTCTTAAGTTCTTTTATTTTCTCTTTTTTAATTGTTTATTTATTTATTTTTTTTTGGGTGATAAAAGGTTAACTATTATATTCCCGGCTAACTATTATTGGACACGTAAGTATAAAATTTACATATTTTAAACACAATTACTTATGTGTCCAATGATGATTTGGTCTAAACCAATAATTCCGGGACCATATAATTACTTCTCATACAAACAAAAGGAAAGCGGTAGGAATAATAATATTCAGAGCAATGCTCTTGTTTTTCTTGCATAAATAATAATAATAATAATAATAAAAATAAAATATTTGATTCTCTGTTCGGCTATTCTTGGAAGTAGGTATATTCTTGAGATCTAACCAAGAAAGATAGAATGCGGATGTCCCAATTTCTTTAAAACATTCAGAGAGCAATGCTCTTGTATTTCTTTCCAGCCACATGAATGGTTAGAATCAATTCCTTGTTTGAAATACTCGTTCAAACATTTCAGCATGTCAAGGGCCTCACAACTTCTCTTCATCATTGCTTCCTCTCTCTCCTTCCTGATCGTCAGTATCTCCAATGGCGGCAAGGACATAGATTCATGTCCTTGGCACATGTGTGGCGACGTTAACATTAGCTACCCGTTTTGGCGAGTAGACGCCACAACCTCGGGCCAACACTGCGGCTACCGGGGCCTCGGCCTCAACTGCTCGAGCTCCGACCGGCCCATCATCAACCTCCCCAACAACGACGCTTACTACGTTAAAAATATAGGTTATGACAATCATACCCTCATCCTCGTCAACGTCCATGCTACCACGAACCCATCCTGCCCCAGGCCGGGTCACAACCTCAGTCTTGACACTAGTACTGTTCCATTGTTTCACTCCCAATCAGATTTGAACCTTAATTTTTACTTCAATTGCAGTGGTTACCCTACAGATGATCCTCCTATACGGTGCTTGGGATATGGTTTGAACAAGTCTTCCTATGCTTTTGTGGCCGGAACAGAGCTGAACGTTGATAATTGGTACGATTACTGTGAGGAGAAAGTGGTGACAACTGTGATGGAGACCGAGATGATCCAAAATATTTCTTCTTGGTTAACGAATATGATTGCTGTGGCCATGAACCACGGGTTTATGCTCAATTGGGTGACGGTGACAGAGTGTGGCGCGTGCGAGGCGTCCCATGGGCGCTGTGGCTACAACAACATGACTAGAGAGTTGTTGTGCTTCTGCCCCGATGGCACCACTCAAGGACAAATCTGCAAAAAAGGTCCCTTCTTTTTGTTAAATTTTACTAACATGGTATTTTGTTTAAATGGACCAACGTTAAATTTTACTCCTGCGTTTGATTAACATGGTATTTTGTTTAAATGGACCAACATTAGCCACCCATATATTGTGAACAATGATGGACTTACAAAATTTTGAGAGGGGGCCGGACTTTTATTTGTGGAGACAAATTTATATAGTGGATCCATTTTTGTAATTTTAATATAAATTTTTAAAAAATTAAAGTATAAAATGCAAAAAAAAAATAATAATAAAAAATCTTATGGGGCGAATTGTAATTTTAGTGGGAGTATTTCCATAAATTTCCAAAATTTTGAAAATAAAATGCAAAAGAATAGTAATTTCAATGGAGGCAAATTGTAATTTTAGTAAGACATATTCATAAATATTTAAAAATTCGAAATATAAAATGCAAAAATAAAAAAATTCAGTGGGTGGGTCCGTACCCACTGAATTATTTGAATTTATGAAATTATGTGAATTTCACTATTTTTATTATTATTATTATTATTATTATTTAAGAATGTCTTGACGAGCAAGAATTAATTGTGTCAATCCCACCATTATAATATTGGCTGTATCCCAGTTGGATGGTAAAAATGTGAATTTTACTTCTTTATTTTTAATTATAATGTAAAATTACTCGGTGAATTTCCATTTCAATTTTTAAGAACTCAATCTTAGCTTTTCTATTCAATCCAAACACATACGTTAATTAAAAGAAGGGAAACGATATTTAAGTCAAAACTAACCTTCTTCCTTAGCCAGAGGGTTTGTGAAGCCTTAAATTAGATGAATGTTGAATCTATGTTTTTGTCCCACTTGGATGCATCATATGGAAGGGATGCATTTGGCCCACCATTTAAGTTGAAATGGTCAGGGCTTGTGTAGCAAAACTCTTAATTTTTTTTAAAACAAACTAAGTATGTGATTTATGCTCATTAATCAGTTGCTTTGGTTTCTTTCAAGGCCGATCCAGATGACAGCAATGTTTTTGCTGCAGGTTATAAATGGACCGTACGACGGATTTTGACAATAGGTACCATACTCTTATACCAATTAGTTACATTTTTAAAATGTAGTTGTAATAATTTCTATTTCTTCAGTGGACTTCTGAGTGACAGATAAATTAATCTTTGGGAGAAAAGGGTATGGTCAGGTTGGAGAGTGTGACTAATTATTTCTTGTTTGCTTTCTTTCTCTCATAACATATTTAGAATTTTTAACCATGATTTGTTTGTCAATATATATTAAAAATGATAAATAATCATGTAATCATTTCTAGTTATACCATTGAAAGAATTATACCTTCACAAAATCTGAAAATAGGTTTTTTTTTTTCCCCCTTCAGATTGCTCAATTACCAATGACATGCCAATATTGCTAATTTTGAATATAAATGAGACCATTTCTATTTTTTTTTTTCTTTCTATATTTGATCACAAACCTCTAATTTTTTTCTTTCTATATTTGATACTACCCTATACAGGAGTTGTTTTGGGCGGAATTGGAATATTACTATTGAGTATCATTTTGTGTTGCACTACATCAAAAATCTCTTCATATAGATCCATCATATTCTGGAAGAAGAAAATAAACGATAATCAGAATCTTGAGGCCATTATTAAGAACCATGGATCTCTATTTCTAAAAAGATATAAATGTTCAGAAGTCAAGAAAATGACAAACAATTTCAGAGATAAACTTGGTCAAGGAGGATATGGTTGTGTGTACAGAGGACAACTTCCAGACGGTCGTCTTGTAGCAGTGAAGCTCCTTGATGAATCCAAAGAAAATGGAGAGGAATTCATCAATGAAGTTGCAAGCATCACTAAGACTTTACATGTAAACATTGTCACTCTTTTGGGGTTTTGTATTAAAGACCGTAAAAGAGCTCTCATTTACGAGTTTATGCCTAATGGATCTCTTGAAAAATTTATATACGGTGAAGGTCTTTTGAAGACTAATAGGCATTTGGGTTGGGAAAAATTGTTTCAAATTTCAATTGGGATAGCTCGAGGACTTGAGTACTTGCACCGTGGGTGTAACCAGCGGATATTGCATTTTGACATAAAACCTCACAACATTCTTCTTGATGAGGATTTTTGTCCTAAGATCTCTGATTTTGGGCTTGCAAAACTATGTACTAAGAAAGAGAGCATTATAACAATGTTGGATGCCAGAGGGACGATAGGGTATATTGCTCCTGAAGTATGCTGTCGAAACTTGGGAGGAGTATCGCACAAGTCTGATGTCTATAGTTATGGAATGATGGTATTAGAAATGGTTGGAGGAAGAAAGAACGTTGATGATGGGGCGAGCCATACCAGCAAGATATATTTTCCACATTGGGTCTATAACCACCTTGAGCTAAATGAGAATTTAGGATTTCAGGATGACATGACTGTGGAAGAAAACGAAATGGCAATGAAGATGATATTAGTAGGGTTGTGGTGCATACAAACCTATCCTTCACAAAGGCCATCAATGAGTAAGGTGATGGAAATGCTGGAAGGAGGCATAGAGACCCTGGAAATTCCACCCAGTCCCTACTTATATTCTCCTTCAAAATCAGCAACAACGGAATAATCTTCTACTACATCACTGAAGTTATAATTCATTGTTAAAATTACACATATATCGTCCATTTTGTCTAATCATTCCTAACAAATTTAGCAGAACATATCATTATAAGATTCTGGTTTACAAGGACTTTATTATGGCAATAAAAACTTGAAGGCGGTGTGTGCTGCTTAATATTAATATTATTATTATTATGGGTAAGTGAGGCATACGTAGCTTTTTAATTTGCACCATACAAGTTTTTGTATTTTTTGCAGATAGATGAAGGTGATGTTTGATAAAATTGAAAATTAAGTACTAAAAATTTTACGTGTTGAAGTTTTTAAGTGCTAATTAAAAAATAAATATATTTTAAAGTATTTTTGAATTTTCAGCGTTGAGTTATAAGTGATATTCATGTCATTTAAAATTTACCTCATTTTAAGTAATGTAACTGTTTTCAATGATATTCAAATTGAGTTATAAAAAAAACTGAATAAATACTAGATTTGTTCAGAATTAAGCATTGAATTGAATTTTTAAACAACACTAAAGTCTTGTAATTCTCATGTATATATGCATGTTGTTGCAACATACAAGTTCTGTACATTTTTAAGTTACTAAAACATCAACATATGCTCCTGCAAAACAATTGTAATTCTCTGCTGGTTTTTTACATCTTGCCAAACAATTGGAAGGATCTCATTGAATGGTGTTCATAGACATGGTCTCACAAGCACTTTATCACCCATTAACTCCTCCTTTCTGCTGCCATCTATTTTATTTGGCAGAAGAGGAATGCAAGGGCTTTAAAAACAGGGCCTTTTCTCCGTTCGCAGCACACTTTTAAGAGCTTGTGCAATCCATCATGATGAATGTGAATATCATGACGAATTTTATAACGTTGTCATTTTTAGTTTTCCTCTTACATTTAAAAAAATAATAAAAATTGACAACAAAAATTGCGTTTGATAACCACGTTTTACTTTTCAGATTGTTAAAAACACAAACAAGTTGCCGTTTTGGTGCTAATTTTTGGGCGTTGTGCAACAATATCATTGCTCAATTTTATTTATTTATTTATTTTTTTCATAGAGAAATGACAGCACAATAATTTTTTTATTTTTTATTTTTTTTTCTTTTGTTTTTCTTCTTGAAAGTTTAAATAAACACACCTACTATATATTATACATCCACCAAGACTCGAAGCTACATATGTGTTGAAGAGGGGTGCAAGAATTAGGATGTGAAATGTATTTTTACATTCTACCATGGCCATACATGGTATGGTCGAAGCCTTCAATTCCAAAGCATTCTTTTTCAACATCAACACTGAACCGAAGTTGCACTGCATTCCTCAATTTTACACTCTGCGCTCTTGCATCACTATTTTACAATGTTTGGAATGAGCGTAACAGTAGGATCTTCAAGAAGAAGAAACTCACAGCTAACTCACTTCTGCTAGTACATTGGAACCAATCCGGTTAAATCTAATTTCATCAACAATCTATGATTCTGAGAATGCTAGAAGAATTGTCAATGAATGAGAACTTCCACCCTCTGTTCACATAATTTGAGGAGAATCTCTCCATTTGCCTTCACTGGATTGTGGAGCTGTGCAACGGTCATCTCCTTTGAATTGCTTTAGGTTGGGTTTTCAATATTTGGGCTTGGGTCTGATATTTAGGCTTGGGTTATCTGGGACTGTACAAAATGTTTATATTTATATCTATAAGATTGAAAATTATACCTTTTAAAAAAAAAATTGTATTTTTATTTTTAATGTACTCTTTTTATTTTTTATTTTATCCTAAATTTTTTCATATACATTCTTTTAAATTTTTTGTTTATATACATGTATTTTTATTAGTTGACTGTTCCCAATCCAATTGAGAAATTTGCCTCCATTTGGCATTTGCCAACTAAAATGGATTTTTATTTTTTATCATATAGGCATTTTATATTTAAATTTTTTTTATACACTAATTTTCACATCTGGATTACCGTCTTAATTGAAAAGTAAGAGTTAGCTTGGATTTTGTGGTAATTCTCATTTTTGCTGGAAACTGAAAACCCTCTTTCCATTGGGAGTCTCTCAAGATATATTTTATCAGCTTCATCGCCAGAATGGAATTGATCTTTGCATGAAGACAAGAGCCATGTTGCTCATCACATCACATCAGCCGTTATGCTGGAATAAATCGCTTTCATAGTTTTATATGTTTTCTTGTTCATACATGGCAATCCTTTATACGCATATATGTCTGCGCGCACGCAACTCTTTAATTGTTATTTTGTCTTTATTGATATAAAGGTAATTAAGTAGTATATGTATATACTGATAAAAGATCGAATGAACTATACAAACAAGCCCCAAAGAAGAATTGTCATGTATGAACATTTCCAGCATGTCACAGGCATCACAACTTCTCTTCATCCTTGCTTCCTCTCTCTTCTTCCTGATCATGACCTCCTATGGCGGCGACGCAATAGATTCATGCCCTTGGCAAATGTGTGGCAAGGTCAACATTAGCTACCCATTTTGGCGGGTAGACACCACAACCTCGGGCCAATGCTGCGGTTACCGGGGCCTCGGCCTTAACTGCTCGAGCTCCGGTCACCAGCTCATCCTCAACCTCCCCAACAACGGCACTTACAGCGTTATAAATATTAATTATGACAATAATACCCTCATCCTCGTCGACGTGGATGCTATCACGAACCCATCCTGTCCCAGACCGCGTCACAACCTTAGTCTTGACGCTAGCGGTGTTCCATTGTTTCGCTCCCAATTTGATTTGAACCTCAATTTTTACTTCAATTGCAGTGGTTACCCTACCCATCAGCGTCCTCTAAAGTGCTTGGGAATTGGTGTGAACATGTCCTCCTATGTTTTTGTGGCCGGGACAGAGCTCACCGGTGTTAATAATTGGTACGATTACTGTGAGGAGAAAGTGGTCACAACCGTGACGGAAACGGGGATGACGGAGCCATATTTTCCTGTTTACGACAGTCAGTTTATTGCCGCCATGAACCAAGGTTTTGTCCTCGATTGGAGGACGGTGATTGAGTGCGGTGCGTGCGAGGCCTCCCATGGGCGCTGTGGCTACAACAACTTGACTAGAGATTTGCTGTGTTTATGCCCTGATGGCACCATTCAAGGAGAATACTGCAAAAAGGGTACCTTCTTTCAGTTAAATTAATTTGGCATTAGGAGGCTTGTCCCATATTAAATTTAGATTAGACTGACTCAATATGATATGTCACTTTAGACCACGAAGAAAAATATATAATAAAAGTAATAATAATAATATATGTTTATGTTGATGTTATTAAATATATTCGTGATTTATAGCTAAATATTGGTTAGACAACTGCCTAACTCGCCTAAGTCATGATTCAAATGGGAAGTGAAATTAATATAAATGTTTGAATTTGGTGAAAACTAGCTCAAACTAAAACTAATTGCAGTTTGTGATTGCTTCTCTATTGCTTAAAAATGTTTTTATTTTGAAAAGTTGTGTTTAGTAACTATAACAAATGCTTTTAATAGTGTTACCAAATTTAATTCAAAGCATTTGAATGAAGATAGAATTTGGTAGCTTTTAAAACTGCTATAGCTAGGTTTAATATTTTAGGTAATGTTTTTTTTATTATATATATCACTTCCTTAATAAAGTTGCTATTATCAAATATGATAATATCATATTAAAGAATATTATTGTAATAGAAGTGTTTTAAAAAATTATTATCAAATAAATTAAAAAATAATTTAAAAATAAAAAGTACTTAATAGATTGTAACATACTTTTTAATGACCTTAATTTTTTAACAATTCTATCAATAAAAGTATTTTTTTTTTTCTTTCTCTCTTTCCAACGGCAACCTAAACTGGCTTTATGTCCATTGATCAGTTGCTTTTGCTTCCTTCAAGCCTCACTGATTACTGCAATTTTGTCTGCTGCAGATAATAATTGGACGGTACGACTGATGTTGAAAATAGGTACCATACTCTTATACCAGTTAATTAAAATTTTAAAATGTGTAGTTATTAGAATTTCTATCCCCAAAAAAAGTGATTGCTAACCATGATTTGTTTGTCAATATATATATTTAAAATGACAAATAAGTATGCTTAATGGATCAATGCCATGCCTATATTGCTAATTTTGAATATAAGAGATCATTTCTAATACCAGTTAATTAAATTTTAAAAATGTTTAGTTATTAGAATTTCTATCCCCTAAAAGAGTGATTGCTAACCATGATTTGTTTGTCAATATATATTTAAAATGACAAATAAGTATGCTTAATGGATCAATGCCATGCCTATTGCTAATTTTAAATATAAGAGATCATTTCTAATTTGTTCTTTCTATATTTGATTTTTGACATCCAAATATCTGATTACAGGAGCTGTCATGGGTGGAATTGCAGTACTACTAATTAGTATCATTTTCTGTTCCACTAGATCAAAAGTTTCTTCATATACATCAATCATAGTATGGAGGAAGAAAATAAATAATAACCAGGATCTTGAGGCCTTTATTAGAAATTATGGATCTATGTTTCTAAAAAGATATAAATGTTCAGATATTAAGAAAATGACAAACAATTTCAGAGATAAACTTGGTCAAGGAGGATATGGTTGTGTGTACAGAGGACAACTACCAGACGGTCGTCTTGTAGCAGTGAAGCTCCTTGATGAATCCAAAGAAAATGGAGAGGAATTCATCAATTAAGTTGCAAGCATCAGTAAGACTTCACATGTAAACATTGTCACTCTTTTGGGATTTTGTATTAAAGACCGTAAAAGAGCTCTCATTTACGAGTTCATGCCTAATGGCTCTCTTGAAAAGTTTATATATAGTGAAGGTCTTACGAAGACCAATGGACATTTGGGTTGGGAAAAATTGTATCAAATTTCAGTTGGGATAGCTCGAGGACTTGAATACTTGCATCGTGGGTGCAGCCAGCG
This sequence comes from Cornus kousa, assembly GCA_025631255.1. Classification (NCBI taxonomy): domain Eukaryota; kingdom Viridiplantae; phylum Streptophyta; class Magnoliopsida; order Cornales; family Cornaceae; genus Cornus; species Cornus kousa. The sequence goes on along the minus strand of JAOTQH010018981.1, from coordinate 7,546 downwards.
GATATTACATTTTGACATAAAACCTCACAACATTCTTCTTGAAGAGGATTTTTGTCCTAAGATCTCCGATTTTGGGCTTGCAAAACTATGTACTAAGAAAGAGAGCATTATATCAATGTTGGAAGCCAGAGGGACAATAGGATATATTGCTCCTGAAGTGTTCAGTAGAAATTTGGGAGGAGTATCGCACAAGTCTGATGTCTATAGCTATGGAATGATGGTACTAGAAATGGTTGGGGGAAGAAAGAATGTTGACGATGGGGCAAGCCATACCAGCAAGATATATTTTCCACATTGGGCTTATAAGCGCCTTGAGCTAAATGAAGAGCTAGGATTTCAGGGTGAAATGATTGAGGAAGAAAATGAAATGGCAAGGAAGATGGTATTAGTAGGGTTGTGGTGCATACAAACCTATCCTTCAGAAAGGCCACCAATGAGTAAGGTGGTGGAAATGCTAGAAGGAAGCATAGAGGCCCTGGAAATTCCACCCAGACCCTACTTATATTCTCCTTCAAAATTAGCAGCAGAATAGTCTTCTACTACATCACTGAAGTTTTAATTTATTGTTAAAATCACATATCATCCATCATGTCTAGTCATTCCTAACAAATTTAGCAGAACATATCATTATAAGGGTCTGGTTTACAAGAACTTTATTATGGCAATCAAAACTTTAAGGTCCTGTGTGCAGCTTATTATTATTATTATTATTTTGGGTAAGTGAGGTGTGCAGCTTTTTAATTTGAACAATACATGTTTTGTATTCTTAGCAGACAGAGGAAGTCTTATAATTCCCATGTATATATGCATGTTGTTGCAGCATACAAGTACTCTATATTTTTAAGTTACTAACACATCAACAAATGCTCCTGCAAACTAGACAGGTGAAAGTAGTGCCATATATAACATGTGGATCTAGATTCTAGCTAGAGCTCATGAGATCTTAGATTGGGTGCTTATTTTAAGTGGATCTAGATTCTAGCTAGAGCTCATGAGATCTTAGATTGGGTGCTTATTTTAATTAGAATATTCCTTATATATTTATATATATCACTTATTTATTTATTATTATTATTTTATTATTATTATTATTTTTAATATATACATTTTAAGTCTTTGAATTTAGTTATATATGTTTATTTGCGGTTACCAAATCTTATGAAGGTATGGTCTCCCCTTTTTAAAGGGGAGGTAATTAAGAGGCTAGGCCTTTCTAAGGACAAAATATTGTAAGTTTGCGTGGTTTGCTTGAACTTTGGAAAGAAAATTTGGAGGAATGCTATAATGATTCATCAAAAGGAGTGATAAGGGTAGGTTTGGCTCGTATAGAATTGAAATTTTGAAATTGCAGAAAAGTAACTCTGAAAATTGAACCAAAATTTTCTCCAATTCCACCAATTACAATGCTTCAATTCCATACCGCAAAACATAGCGCAAGTTGTAGCCGAATTTGATGATCATGACTTGTGTGATACCAAATATGGTTGTTTTTACTCAAAATCATCAGAAAGCTTTAGTTTCTAACGATTAATTTGCCAGTTTCATAGCCAAATTCAAGTCCTACCTATATTTTAAATAACAACAAAATGATCTGGAGCTTCATATTCTATTATTCAATCAAATCTGTCCGGAACTGAGACCATTAAACCAAGTATATATTTCTTCTCCGTTCCACTGTCCTCATGCTTTCTTCAAACCATTAATACTGTTTGTCGAATCTAATCTCAGGCCAGAAACACAGATGGTCCTTGCACTAGCATGCTGTAGCTTTAGTCCAACGTCCATTATAACACAGACCTAGTTTTGCAGGTATCGAATCGATCGGTACTACTGTACTACCATTGTCCTAACCCATGGTCTCAGACACAGCACTACCGTTGGCATGAAACATTCAAGTTCTGGTGGTGAACAACACTATGAACCACTGCCAATTTTGAGGAATATATTAATATATATATTTTTCCTCTTCTTAGTACATGTTAAGTAGTTTTAATCACTCTCTAAGAGATCTGTCTTTTTTATATATAAAAAAAAATCTTATCTGGATGTTGTGAGACGAAAGGGCTTGTATCCACCTTTACAACTCACTTATAATTCATCTCTCTTTCTTTTCTTAATTAATTTTATGCAAATTTGCTATGTGTTTTGATGTCATTAGTTAATTCCTATGAGAAAGCTTGCAACTTCTTGTCTGGTTCTGCTATTTGCTGTTAATCAAGTAATTAACCAAAAATTAGTTTATACAAAAAGAATGAAAAATTAACGAAAATAATTGAGTGAATGAGAGACTAAATGAAATGATGAGAGATATTTTCAAGAATATTTTTGGTGTACTCTGGAGTCCTTTTTATGGTTTTTTATTTTTTCCAATATTTAGTTGGAACAAAAATATGATTTAAAATTTTATTTAATCCCTCCTCAATTAAAAAATAAGGCAATTTTGACCACTAATATCATGCAAGAGATGCTCATTTGAACAAGATTGAAAATGCTTAAATTCGATAAATAATTTTTCATAAAGGCATACTATGTTTTCAGTATAAAACAACAAAAAATAAAAAAATAGAATATATATATTGATCTATATATATAGATATATAGATTTTTGGGTAAGTTAAATTTTATTGAAAGGAACGAAAAGGGACAAAAAGAGAAGGGCCAGGCCCAAATAGAAGCCCAAAGGCGAAGATACAACCCAGCCAAGCCCAAAAAGGGCAAACAAAAATACACCCCTAACCATCATGCACAACACACAAACTACTGAGGGATGGTCGCGATGGCTGCGCTCGGAAGGTTCCAAGCTGCAGCAACAGACCTTGCCGAAGCACAGTCTGTAAGAAGAACCGAGGATAGCTTGCTCCTAACACATTTATCAATTTGCTTCCAAATCACGCTGCTCCACTGTAAGTTTCTGACCGGTAATGGTTCTGTTGTTCCTTTCCCTCCATAGGAAATACACAGAGCACAATTTATACACCCCGGCCTTGGGGAGACTTGGACGTGGGGCACCAAAGGTTGGCTATACAGTTTGCAATGGCCACTATACCCTGTTCACCAGTATAAATCCTACACTTGTGCTGAGAGAGCTGCCAAACACTATTAGAAGTGTCATGTATGAGCATTTCCAGCATGTCACAAGCATTGCAACTTCTCTTCATCCTTGCTTCCTCTCTCTTCTTCCTGATCATGACCTCCTTTGGCGGCAACAACATAGATTCATGTTCTTGGCACATATGTGGCGAGGTCAACATTAGCTACCCGTTTTGGCGGGTAGACACCACAGCCCCGAGCCAATACTGCGGTTACCGGGGCCTCGGCCTTAACTGTTCGAGCTCCGATCACCGGCTCATCCCCAACCTCCCCAACAACGGCACTTACAAAGTTACAAATATAAATTATGACAATAATACCCACATTCTCATCGACATGATGCTACCATTCTTCCCCAGTCCGCGTCACAACCTTAGTATTGACACTAGTACTGTTCCATTGTTTCGCTCCCAATTAGTTTTGAACCTCAATTTTTACTTCAGTTGCAGTGGTTACCCTACAAATTATCCTCGTGTAGAGTGCTTGGGAATTGGTGTGAACATGTCCTATGTTTTTGTGGCCGGGACAGAGCCCACCGGTTTTAATAATTGGTACGATTACCGTAAGGAGAGAGTGGTCACAACCGTGATGGAAATGGAGATTGTGAAGCCATATTTTCCCTTTTTCACTGATCAGCATGTTATGGCCATGAACTGAGGTTTTGTGCTGGATTGGCGGACGGTGACTGAGTGCGGCGCGTGCGAGGTGTCACATGGTCGCTGTGGTTACAACTTGACTAGAGAGTTACTATGCTTTTGCCCCGATGGCACCATTCAAGGACAAGACTGCAAAAACGGTACCTTCTTTTCGTTAAATTTTACTCATTTGTTTGATTAGTTTGGTATTGGCCACAATACATCAAAAGGGAAATGGGTATAAATGAGTCGGATTGGGTGATAACTCTATCTGTTTGTTTAAGTTTTTGAGTTTCTTAATTCTTAATCCAATGTTATGCCAAAATTCCCATCCAGAGGCATCACAATGTTAAACATGGCTCGCTGGGCCTGTTCGAAATGGATCTATAGTCATTTAATACCCAATTCAACCGGTTTAATGATGTGAATTGTAATTCACATTGAAAATGGAAGTATTCAAATATCAGTTTCTATTATATTTACTCATTGGAAGAAAGTGTAATTACAAAATTATAAAAAAAAAAAAACTCATTTTTCAATTTTTTTTTTCCTTATTATTTTTACTTAATTAAGTTAAGGCATTTACCTAATATACTTAAATACATTATGCATTTTATGTCATAAATTTAATTTCTTTCAAATTTAACTTCAATAACTCGTGCTTGAAAGAAAAAATTTGGATGGAAGGGAGAGAAGAAGAGATGAATGAGACATTTCTAGAGAATAAATTTTTTTATTCAGTTGGATAGAAGAGAAGAGAATATGCTCATAATTTACTATAGAGAAGGAAAGAGAAAGTTTTATCATTATATCCAATAATATTTATAATATTGTAATTTATAAAGGATAATACTGTAATTTAAAAAATATATAATTTAGCATAGTATTTAATTTAACACGGATGAAAATTTGTAAAAGAGGAGGATGAGTCATCCTTCCTATTCTTCTTTATTTCCTTGCATCTTAATAACAATGATGACTTCAAATTCATTAATTTATCGTTGTTTGTTTTAAATGGTCTCCAAACATTCATTAAAAATTATTAAAATTCACTAAACATTTATTTTTACTGAATTATGTTGTAAAAAATTATGTATTTGCGCATTTTAGACCGTTTGTGCGAGATATTAAAAAAATAAAAAATAAAAAATTCATGAATGCAATAACCAATTACATTACGTAATATTAATACGGGATCAATTCTGTTACACCGCGACTACGAACTTTAATTACAAGAAACTTTAATTTGTTATGAATGAGAGATGAAAAATGATATTTAAGCCTACAAAACTAACTTGAATTAGATGGACGTGGAGGGATGCATTCTGCCCACCATTTCAATTGAAACGGTGAGAGCTCGTGTACTCTTAAAAGAATTAAGAAACAACTAGTAGGATTTATGTCCATTGATCAGTTGCTTTTGCTTCCATCAAGCCTACTGATGATGACTGCAATGTTTTTGTTGTAGATAATAATTGGACTGTGCGACTGACATAGACAATAGGTAACCATTCTCCTATGTTAATTACATTTTTAAAAAGTAGTTATTAGAATTTCTATTTTTCCAGTGGGCTTCTTAGTGATAGATAAATTAATCTTTTAACTATATTCACATTAGAGCTAGAGTACAACTAATTGTTTTTTGTTTACATTCTTCGTCTCATAACTAATTTTGAATTCTTACCCGGCCACATGATTATTTTTCCCCGGAAAAGTGATTGTTAACCATGATTTCTTTGTCAATATATATTAAAAAGACAAATAAGTATGCTTAATGGACCAATGCCATGCATATATTGCTAATTTTGAATATATTTGCCATGCTTATATTTGATCACTGACATCCAAATCTCTGATTATAGGAGCTGTTGTGGGTGGAATTGGAGTACTACTGATTAGTATCATTTTCTATTTCATTCAATCAAAAGTCTCTTCAAATACATCAATCATATTTTGGAGGAAGAAAATAAATGATAACCAGAATCTCGAGGCCTTTATTAGAAATTATGAAACTCTGTTTCTAAAAAGATAAAATTGTTATATATCAAGAAAAAGACAAACAATTTCAGAGATAAACTTGGTTAAGGAGGATATGGTTATGTATACGGAGGACAACTACCTGACAATCGTCGTGTAGCAGTGAAGCTCCTTGATGAATCCAAAGGAAATGGAGAAGAATTCATCAATGAGGTTGCAAGCATAAGTAAGACTTCACATGTTAACATTGTCACTGCTCTTTTGGGGTTCTGTATTAAAGGCTACAAAAGAGCTCTCATTTACGAGTTCATGCCTAATGGTTTTCTTGAAAAGTTTATATACGGTGAAGGTATTCCAAAGACCAATGGACATTTGGGTTGGGAAAAATTGTATTAAATTTCAATTGGGATAGCTTGAGTACTTGCACAGGGGTGCAGCCAGCGGATATTAAATTTTGACATAAAACCTTACAACATTCTTCTTGATGGGAAATTTTGTCCTAAGATCTCCGATTTTGGACTTGCAAAACTATGTACCAAGAAAGAGAGTATTATATCAATGTTGGAAGCCAGAGGGACCATAGGATATATTACTCTCGAAGTGTTCAATAGAAACCTTGAAAGAGTATCGCACAAGTTTGATGTCTATAGCTATGGAATGATAGTACTAGAAATGGTTGGAGGAAGAAAGAACACTGATGATGGGGCGAGCCATACGCCTTGAGCTAAATGAAGAGTTAGGATTTCATGCTGATATGACAAAGGAAGAAAATGAAATGGCAAGGAAGAAGATATTTGTAGGGTTCCTACAGAAAGGCCATCAATGAGTAAGGTGGTGGAAATGCTAGGAGGAGGCATAGAGGCCCTGGAACTTCCACCCAGACCCTCTCCTTCAAAATCAGCAGCTGAAGAATAACCTTCTAGTACATCACCGAAGTTTAAATTTATTGTTAAAATTATTTATCATCCATTTTGTCTGGTCATTCCTAACAAATTTGGGAGAACATATCAAGATAAGGTTCTGGTTCACTAGGACTTTATTATGGCAATAATCAAAACTTGAAGGCCATGTGTGCAGCTTATTATTATTACTGTAATTTTATTATTATTTTTTTTTGGGTAAATGAGGTGTGCAGCTTTTAATTATTTGCACCATAAGTTTTGTCTGTTTAGCGGACAGAGGAAGTCTTATAACACCTATATATATATATCATACATATATATACGTAGGTTAACACATCAATATATGCTCCTGCATGCAAATTATGCAGATGACAGATATGCCATGACGTGCGGATCTAGATTCTAAAGCTCATGACTCATGAGAGCTCAATTGAGAGTTCTAGCCATGTTAGGGCAATTTTTTGCATGTTTGCTTCAACTTTCGGAATAAAAATAAATATAAAAAAATCTTATGAATGCAGTTGGATATGTAAATGGGTATTTTGTGGTTTACTATAATGATTCATATAAAAAAGAGCGAAAACTTAAACAGTAGGGGAATTTAAATTTTGGTATCATGACTTCGTTTTGATACCAAGTATGGTGGTTTCTACTCTATTTTCTAACCGTGTGTCGGTTTCATATCAAAATTCTAGCTCCTACCTATAATTTAAATTTTGAAATGATCTGGGAGCTTTATATTCAGTTATTCAATTAATATCAAATCTGCCTAAAATTATGATCATTAAACAAAATATTTGTTTTCTGATTCATTCTGTTCTTACTTCCTTCAAACGTTTAACCTTGCATGTAAAAATCTAGTCCTTATGTACACACAAATTTTGTTCTCTGCAAATAAAGACAAAATATGGGAGCAAAATAAAATATTTTATTAATGAATAA
>JAOTQH010018661.1:0-18391 GCA_025631255.1 Cornus kousa | reverse complement strand
ATGTTAAGGTGATAATTTCATGAAATGTAGTTCAATTAATTACCTTGTGAGCATGCTACTAACTTGTTGTAGAATTATTATTTGTGGTCTTTAAAGATGGTAATTTGACTTAGCATGATGTGTGATATCATTATCTTGAATAGCTTGTTTAAATATATCTTGTGTAGGTATATAGTTTGTTAGAATATTACAATTGTTTACCTTGGAAGCTAGTTGCTAAAATGAAGCTTATTTAGTACTTGTGGTTTAAGATGATAATGTGGCTCAATTATTGTAAAATATTCTTGTTTTGTGTATAAATTGCATATTGAGGATATGACATGTCATATGCTATTTAGACTTGAATTCTAGGACATGAATTATGTGGATTCAACCTCACTTGTGCATGGAATGTGGCAACTTGCATTTGATTTTGTATAAGTTTTGAACTTATTGGTTTTAGAAAACTTGTGATGACATAATTTATGTGATGACTAGGGTATGGCTCTAGTACAGAGACAAGAGTCTTCTAAGTCATAAGTACGCACTAAGTGGTACCTTGTGGGTCGTAATTACCCGAAAATACTTGTTTGGTTTAGCGACCACATGTCCTAGTCTTTCCACTATTTGATTTCACATTTAATTTCAAGTTGTTAATCATGGATTACTTGTAACTTAAGAATTAATGCTTGCTTTGGTTATTTGAATCCTATTGGCTATACTTGAACTTGTATACTTGCTTCGTGAGTTTAAATTGCATTTAGTATATTTGTCACATGGGCAATCCTATTAATTTAGTACACTTGTGTTGTGTACTTGATTTATGAGATTTTCATATTAAATGTATATTTGTGTAGATATGCTTAGACATTGCATGACTTGTCTTAATATGGTTTAGTATACTTGGAGATGTATGCTTAGATGTTGCATAACTTGTTTTAATATTGTTTAGTATACTTGAGCATGTATACTTCTATTCCATTATTCACTTTAAATTGCATGAGTAGCTTAGGATGCTCCCTGAGTCTCATTGTGACATAGACGTTAAGTGGCATGAGCCCCTTTGACATGTTTCACCTTGAGATAATATAATTGTAAAATGCTAGGTCGATATATGTTCATCTCCTACGAGTAGCTTTATGTTACTCAGCCACGTAGTGGGGACATTTTTCAGGTACAGGATTCAAGATTTAGAGATTTGCACTTGCCTTGGATGGTTTAGAGATTTGAAGCTTCTTTTATAGTGTTCTTGTTCACATGCAAGTGTTAGCATGTTTAAGTTTTACTTTTGATGTTGTAACACTTAGTTAGGTTCAACATGCTCTTTTTGCCTTATTATTTGTAAAGTGTACTTAGATACACTATTTGGGATCCATTTGATATGTATGACATGATGCCAGGGGCCATAGACTTTAAAGTTCAAGTGTATGCATATAAACTTCAAGTTTTGCCTTTGAAATGCATTTTTATCAACTTTGGAGGTTTAGCATGTCAAATCTTGTAAATGGAATATAATGAGGCCGTAGGCCATTGGAACATGTTTTAAATGTTATATTACACTTGCGTGCATGTTTACATCATCACACACTTGCATATTATGTAAATTGAGTATGCTATGGGGGATCCCAAATAGAATTTCAGCCTTGGGCGCATAACAGGTGGTTTTTGCACTTTTTTGAGCCATTTCGGTAGACTGAAATGCCACTTCGGTCGACCGAAACCTTTTGGGTTTCATTTGCACAGTATAAGGTCATTTTTTAGTAGCTTTTGCGCAATTTTGGTCCATTTTGATTGACCGATTCATTATTTCGGTTGACCTAGATGTTTTTCCTTCATTTGTAGGTTTTCAGGCCATTTTGGGGTTATTTCGGTTGACCGATGGCGCATTTCGGTCGACCTAAATTGCTTTTTTTGCAACTGCCTCTTCAGCTTTGTTCCAGCATTGTTATTCCGACTTCAAATGGCCATAACTTCTTTGTTTCTAACCAAAATGAGGTGATTCTTAAGCCTAAATTCATGCGCTTAAAGTCAAATTTCCAATGATATAAACTATGCATTAAAAATACATCCATGGTTAGAGTTATTGCAGTTTTAGTGAGATAGTGTTGGGTTTGACTTGAACCGGGAAATGGCATCTTGTGGGATTTTTGTCCAAAGATCTTAGAACTTCATGGAATGTTGTGAAATGATTAGTTTAGGTTATGTGGACCTTATTTGACTTGTTTAGAGTTAAATATCCCTTCACATTTGTAAATTGATGATTTTGCCCTTGATTAACGAGTTTTGCTCATTTTTCTTCATTTTGACGTTTCTCCTTCGTTCGGACTCCGAATAATGTGATTCTTGAGTCTATCTTGGGTAATTTCTCATTATCCTTCTAGTGGTGTGCTCAGTGACCCCAGAATTCATACTTTCAGAATTCAAATTTCCTATCTCCTGTCTTCACATTTGATTCTTTTTAATTCCTTGACCTCATGGAAGGTCAATCTTAGGGTCTTAGAGGTATGTTATGCCTTGAGTGACCATAGTATTGTTTCTTGCTTCCACATCTGGACCCGCTATCGGGTCAATCCTCGGCTCATCACTGTACACACTGGGTTAAAAAATTCAGGGTCGTTATAGGTTCAGTTATTACCCCCACGGATTCTTCTTTGCAAGACCCACCCACATCATTTGCCCTTTACAAGGGCCTTTGGACTCCCAGAGATATTTTAGATTAGAATAAGATGACTTTGAACAAAATGTATAGGCAGTTCCCTACAGCTGCTGTTGAGGTAACTTTTCTTCTTCTTATTTTTTTTTTATTTTTTTATTTTTTTTTTTTTTAAAAAAAAATGTTCCTCTTCTTCTCTGACTAGTTTTCAATTGTACTCACTTGATTACCCTTGTCTTTCTACAGACTCTCTATGGAGTGTTCACCCTTCAAAAAACTACTGAAGCTCTGAACAAGAAGCTTAAAACTGTTTCTGCTGGGTTGAACAGATCCGTTGAATCAGAGAGGATCACTGAGGCCAAAAACACAGAGCTGCTGGTTAAGTTAAATGATTCAGAAAAGGAAATATCTACTCTGAAGGCAGAGAGGGATGCCCTAAAAACTGAACGGGATTCCTACAGAGCTGAATGAGACTCCCTTCAGGATGACATTGATGTTCTGAGAACAGAGAAGAATGTCATTCAGACAGAGAGGGATGCTCTGAGAACAGAGAAGGGGGATCTGCTGCGCACCTTTGTTGCTGAACGACTAACCCTTACAAATTCTAAAGAAAGATTTTCAAATGATCGGTCTTCTCTGCTAAACCTCATTAGCAGAGTTGATAGTGGCATGAGGGCTCTGCATGCCTGTTTCTCTAGGATAGGAGCCTTTAGGTACGCCGAGGGGTACCGAAATGGTTTGTTGACCGTTTGCCCCCTGAGAGCAAACTAAGTTCCTGGGCTGGCCCTGATGAGCTTGATGCCTCTCTTGACATCACCCCACCAGGAACTTATAAAGATCCGAACTCTTCTTCGGCTGAGGGCATTTTCATTGAATGCAAGGAAGTTACAGCCTCAGGAGTGATTCTGCCTTTCCATCCTATTCCACTAGATGTTCCCCCCATTGCCACCCTAACTCCCATCACTGATGCTGTCATTGGAGGAACTTTACGAACTGAGGAAGTCATTTATCTTGACTCTCCTTCCAGAGATGGTGACGCAGTCAATGGTGGCGAGAACAATAACGAGCCAATTGGTGCTGAAGGGGAGGACAACAGATTTGAAGTAGGAGAAGAGACTGCAAACTAGTGTTTTAGTTGTTTCTTTTTGTATCAACGAATGACCTTATGTACTTCAAGATTTCATTTTGTAATGAACTCAATGATATTTTGTTTTGACAAGCTTTTTACTTTTTAAACATAAATGAATTAATTATTTGGCTTTTATGTTTGATCTTCAAATCGTAAGTGTTTGGCGTTTGGCTCAGAGTGCCAGCTGCCACTTATTTTGTTAAGTGCCTGGCACTCGGCTATAATGCCACTTGGCATGATTTTATGCAAGTATTTAGCGTTCGGCTCAGAGTGCCAGATGCCACTTACTTTGTTAAGGGCTTGACGCTCAGCTAGAATGCCACTTGCCACCTAGCATAATTTTATGCAAGTGTTTGGCGTTTGGCTCAGAGTGCCAAATGCCACTTACTTTGTTAAGTGCTTGGCACTCGGCTAGAATGTCACTTGCCATTTGGCATGATTTTATGCAAGTGTTTGGCATTCGGCTTAGAGTGCCAGCTGCCACTTACTTTGCTAAGTGCCTGGCACTCAGCTAGAATGCTACTTGCCACTTGGCATGATTTTATACAAGTATTTGGCGTTCGGCTAAGAGTGCCAGATGCCATTTACTTTGCTAAGCACTTGGCGCTCGGCTAAAATGCCACTTGCCACTTGTCTTAAGAAGAGTATTCTCGGCTCATTTCAATTTTGAAATCAAAAAGAACTCCTATCATATATTTTTTAAAAAGTAACTTTATAAAGTCTACATGCTTACAAAGGCATAACTCTGAATGAACGCTACTATGGAACTGTACTTTATCCTTTTATAGGTAGTGCCTTTTTAGAGATGTGGCATTCCATGGTTTGTTGACCACTCTTCCGGCCATAGTCTCCAGTACATATCCCCCTTTCCCTATCACTTCTGCCACTCTGTAAGGACATTCCCATGGTGACATCATCTTCTTGACAATTCCCACCTTCCTCTTCAGAACCAGATCACCTGGTGCAAAGTCTTTATGCTTCACCTTTTTGTTATTGCTGTTCATTAGGGTTTGCTGGTAAGATGCAAGCCATACAGCCGCTGCATCCCTTTTTCCTTCCAGCAAATTGAGATTAAATTTCAACATACTGTCGTTCTGCTCCCGATTCCACGCCAGGCTCTAAACCGTTGGAACCAAGTGCTCGACCGGTATCACTACCTCAGTGCCGTACGCCATAGCAAACGGACTTTCCCCGGTCGGTCGTCTCGAAGTTGTTCTGTAAGCCCATAAGATATTCGAAAGCTCATCTAACCATTTTCCTTTTTGATCTTCAAGCTTCTTTTTAATACAAGAAAAGATTGTTCTGTTCATGATCTTAACTTGACCATTCGCCTGGGGGTGACTAACCGCTGCTAATTTTTGATTAATTCCATACTCTTCAAGCAACTCCCTCATTTGCTTATTATCGAGATTAGTTCCGTTGTCCATAATAATTGACCTCGGTACGCCAAAACGACAGATAATGTTACTCCAGATGAAACATCTCACATGAGTTTAAGTTACGCTAGGATAAGGTTCTGCCTCCACCCATTTGGTAAAGTAATCCATTGCTAGCAGAACGTACTTGTTCTGCGACTTGGCGGTCGGCAAAGGGCCAACCACATCCATCCCCTACTACGCGAATGGCCATGATTGGGCCATTACGTGCAGATCTTCAGGTGGTTGGTGGATCAATGGTCCGAACCTCTGGCACTTATTGCATCTTTGTGAGAACTCTTCTGCATTTCGTGACATATTAGGCCAGAAATATCCTTGTGTCATTGTTTTATGTGCTAGAGACCTTCTTCCTGAATGGTTGCCACACACACCCTCATGGATGGTGCGTAATATCTCCCTATCTTCTGTGGGAATGACATACTTTAAATACGGACCTGAGAAAGATTGTCTGTATAATTGATTATGAACAATAGCATACTTTGCAGCATTTGACCTAATTTTCCTTGTTTTATTTTTTCGTTCAGGCAGCACACCATCTCTTATGAAAATTAGAATTGGGTCAATCCAGCTCGGCTCGTATGGTATAACATTAACTTGCTGAGCATCAAAACCGGGCAGTTCATTAAAGATGAAAGGTTGGTATAACACGTCGACCGGAATAACCCTAGCAAACGTTTCCCCAAAACTAGTTTTGCTACAAGCCAACCAATTAGCGTCTTCATTGTATTCCCTCGGCAACTGGATGAACTTAATCTACTCGAAACCCTTTGCCTCGTGCAGAACGGCTACTCGGTAGGCTTCTATTGTCTCATCTTTGGCTTTATACTCTCTAATCACCTGCCGAAGGATCAGCTGTGAATCACTATAAGCAACTAGACTTTTGATCTTCAGCTCTTTAGCCAACTTTAGGCCAGCTAGCAATACCTCGTATTCGGCCTCATTGTTGGTTCCTTTGAACTCAATGTAGATTGCTTGGCTTAGCGCGGTGCCCTCTAGTGTTTGTAATTTGACCCCAATCCCTGCCCCCATCTAATTTGATGAGCTATCAACATAGAGTTTCCATAACGAAGTCCTACGATCCTCTTCCAAGTCTTCAGCATCACATTCCAGCAGGAAATCGACCATCGCTTGCCCCTTAATTGCTATTTTGGGTTCATACGTTATATCAAAAGAGCTTAATTCTATGGCCCACTTTGTCATTCTTCTTGACAAGTCCAGCTTATGCAGGATCATCCTTATAGGGAGAGTAGTTAGTATAATAATTGGATGGGACTCAAAATAATGCCTGAGCTTTCTTTTCGCGTTGACCAATGACAGGATCATCCATTCGGCCTTTGAGTATCTTCTTTCTGGCTCAATCATTGTTTTACTGACATAAAACAATGGGAACTGCTTTCACTCTTTACAATAGATCAGAACGGCACTGGTTGTAATGCCGGATATGCCAAGGTACATAAAAAGCTTCTCATTTGGCTCGAGAGCAAATAGGATTGGAGGATTTTGCATATATTCTTTTAAGCTGATCAGTGCCTGTCATTATTCATTCCCCCAGACCTGCCTTCCGTGGCCCTTTATCATATCAAAAAAAGATTTGCAATGATCTGAAAGCTTAGAAATGAACTTACTCAATGCAGATATCTGCCCTGTAAGTGCTTGTACTTCTTTGATTGTCTTTGGTTCTGCATTTCTGATCAGAGCTATTGCTTGGGCTGGGCTAGCCTTAATTCCACTGCGATTAACTACATACCCTAAGAATTGTCCTATGCTCACTCCGAATGAGCACTTGGTTAGATTAAGCTTCATTCCGTACCTTCTCAGCATATCAAACACCTCCTGTAAGTGCTCTAGATGATCACACTTTCTTTTACTCTTGACCACCATGTCGTCTATATAAGCTTCTACAGTCCTTCCCATTTGATTCTTAAAATTTTTGCTAACCAACCTTTGGTAGGTAGCTTCAGCATTCTTTAGTCCGAACGGCTTGACTTTGTAGCAATAGATCCCTTGCTCAGTAATAAAGGAAGTCTTCTCTTCATCAGTTAGATCCATGAGGTTTTGATTGTAACCTGAGTAAGTATCGAGGAAGGTCAATCGTTCATACCCAGTAGTAGCATCCACCATTTGATCGATCTTTGGCAGAGGAAAGCTATCTTTCGGACAGGCTTTATTTAAATTAGTAAAGTCAATACACACTCTCCATTTCTCATTCTTTTTCTGCACAACCACAACATTGGAGAGCCAAAATGAATATTGAACTTCTCTTATGAATCTTACATCAAGTAAACGATCAACTTCTTCAGCTATAATTTGATTGCGCTTTGGGGCAAACATTCTTTACTTCTACCTTACGGGCTTTGCCTTCGGGTCTACATTGAGGGAATGACGAGACACAGAAGGGCTAATTCTTAGCATGTCTGAATGACTCTAAGAGAACATATCAAGGTTCTAATTTAGGAACTCGATTAACTCTTGCTTCTCTTCCTCTGTAAGTGTGGATCCCACTCGCGTAATTCGATCTGGCCTCTTATGATCAATTTGCACCTCAATGAGAGGTTCTTCTGATTCTGTGGTTTGTTCTGGTCAGCAATGAATTGCGTTTATAATCCGAACGGGCTAACCATTCTACTGGTGTGGCTTCTGATTTCTTTTGACTTGCTCAGCCAGTCTGTTCTACTTCACTGCTGGCCCTTGAACATATCTTACCAATTCCCCTCTGGCTATCAGCAACTTCACTTGCCTCCTTAAGTTCCTACACTCGTTGTCTGATAGCCAAAGTTAGAATAGAAAGCGCAATGTTTAGACTAGTCTCTCTGCTTGAGAGGCTGTTTAATTGGTAAAGGAGGTCGGAACTTATCTTTGTTCTCTTGGTACAGCATTGCTAGAGTGACTTTCAGTGGAGTGACCAGCTCCTCTTCTTTGGGTCTCTTTTCTCCCTTTCAGGTGGTCTGCCTTTGCGATGGAGCTAGTTTTTGCCGGATCTTGGCTTTAGACTTCTCTTCTGTTGAGATAATTGATGTCTTTCTTGCATTAGTTGCCTCTTCTTCTTCCAGACGAACAAAACCATTAGCTCTTTCATTCAGCTCGTCCATGGTTTGTGGCGTGTTCACTACTAAGCTTGTGTGGAACGGTGTCCCACGAGTCATCGCTAGCTTGAATGCCTGAACTGCTGTGGATGGATGGCACTCGATCACCATGCTCTTGGTTAGGTTGAATCTGGTAAGAAAGGCTTGGAGGCGCTCATCTTTATGCTGCTTCATCGTGAATAAGCAGGAGACATCTTTTGTTGGGCGTTTATTCCCATAGTACTGGCTTATGAACCAGTCGCACAAGCTCTAGAAACTATCCACCGAGGGCCCTCGGCAGTTCTTGAACCAGTTGAACGCCAGTCCAGCTAAGCTTGTTGGAAAACATTTGCACATTAAGGAGTCATTTTCAGTGTTTAGAGCCATCTTCAACTGAATATGATACATATGATCAATCGAATCGGTTGTTCCATTGAATAGGATGAAAACAGGCATGGAAAACTTCCTTGGGCTTAGAGCATTCAAGATCTCATCAGTAAATGGCGAATCCACCGTCCGTGCTGCAGAATGGAGGGCCTCATTTTCTCTTTGAAATCTTGCGACAATTCTTTGGTCTGTAGGTGTTCCTTCTGAACTCTTACCATCGTATGCGGACATTGAAGGCTAATAAGGTTGATCGACTGACCTTTCATCAGTAAACTCCTTCTGCCATGGCAAATTGGTCTTGTGATGATCAAACTCCATGGCCTGTTCTTGATTACGCCTTTCCTGATACGAATTGAGAGTTGTAACTTTTTCTCGCCTGAGTTGTTCTCGATGTGGATCTGGATGTACAGATCCTTCTCAGTCTTCAACTTAACGAACATTTGGCGGTAAATTCTCCAATCTGGCCTCATCACGGCAAAATCTACACGATTATCTTCCTCTCCCTTGCCTGGATGTGCTTCATCAAGTTACACGCTTCTCTTACCTACCGGAGGTGGTCGTGGTACCACCAGAACTTCTCGACGCTCCATTCCGGCCCTGAGTTCTGCATTTTCTTTTCTCAGAGCCTCGATCATGTTCATGAACTATCAAACTTCATTTGCTGGGAATTCTCAACTGTATTTGAACTCTCATCTCCAATCATCATACCGGATCAGAGCAAAGTCATTTAGCACTAATTTTGGATCAGATCTGAACTTCCTAGATATTGACCTAAACCAGTTGAATTCTGATCTCAATTAGTCAAATCTGGATCTCTTCCACCAATGACTCGTGAAATCTAACTCAACTTAGCCAATTGTAACTGCGTAGTTCTAACACCAAACTCACAGACTTAATTGGAAGCAATGTTCTGCTTAACAGATCATGGCTTTTCCGACTTGGATTCAACTTCTACCGATTAAGCTTCTTCTTCACGAATCAGTTTGAATCGAATCAGACTTCATTAACTATGGATCAATCTTCTTTTAGCATTCCCACAGACGGAGCCAATTGAGGAGATAAGAACTTTTTCCTCAATTTTAGAGAGAGAATTCTTATACCTCAATAAATTTTCCAACCCCTTTTCCCTCTACTTTTCACCTACTTATAGACGGTTACAAGTCCTCACCTATTTTCTAATTGATTCTTCTAATGATGGGCTGGCCTTGCCCTTTGTTGTGTAGTTCAGACCCACCTCCTTTCATTCTTCTTCAGGCCCGTTTACTATCTTTTTTGCTTTGGACCCGTTCGGTGCGGGTTGGCCTTTCTTCAATTGTGATGGCCTGACTCGTACCAGGCCTCACGACCCGGAATAGGCCCAGGTCATTTATGGTATCTTCACCACTATATGTGACCTAAAAGGCAAATAGTAAAATAATACCATATTTGTGATACCCCTCGAATCTGAAACATGGATTGATCAGGCCCAAGCCCAAACCCACGAGAATATCAAACAATTAATATTTAAATGAACACATAATGCAAAAAGATTTAAGAAATAAATAATAAAGCTAAAAGAATTATTAATATAAAATCCTCAAACGTTAAAGATTAATATAATCCAAACTTTCCAAAACCTCCAAGATTACAACTTGGGAATCCATCTAGTGGACCCCTAAATAAAATCCCAACTAGAACTAAATAGCTAAAACCAACACATTAATCCATGTAATTGATAGAACAAAGTTTAATAGTTCAGCAATTAAAATCCAATACATTAGTCCTGAACTATTATATTACGTTCTGTCAATTACATGGATGTTATGGAATGTATGCACCGGTATGGGATGTTGACATACAAGGGATGGTTTAGCTCAAAATGCTAAGACCTACCTACTTTGGAATAAGGGAATGGATTATAAAAATTAAATCCTACTTATATTTAAGTCAGATTAACTGAGTAAGTTAAGTGACTACCGGGATTATTTGTAATTGTGGTTAAGTCAGATCAACTAAATAAGTTGAGTGACTAACTGGATTAGTTAATCTTATATCAAATCAATGAACAATTGAATGACATACTCTGGTGTTGGACGGACTTTAAATATATGATTATGGTACCACGATATGAGCTTGAGTATCAAGATCATTGGTTAGGGAGCGTATATGCATTGGAATCTATAGTTGGCTATGACGGTTGAGGTGTACCCTGTTAGGTCTAGGTACTTATGCCCACCTCTGGTGTGTTTTGCATGCTACCTTCTATTCAGGTTAAGACCCCTTTGTAGTCTAGTGAGAGTCCCTTAGTGTGGATATATATATAAGTATAGACTAGATAGATATTGTTGAGATATCTAGCATATATCTGCGTATCGGGTCTCTGTTTGGATTGTAGTTAGGATAGAACTTGTTCGTGGGCCTGACCCACTCTTATATTTTTCAGGTGTTTGATAGTTCTAGCCTTAGAGCTTGATCGTGCTGAGTAGAGACAGTAACTCATTCCTCCGATTATGTAGGATTTCTCTTTATGTTTTAGAGTGGATTAATATTTCAGTAATTAAAATCCAGAGTAAGCACAAATCAAGTCTGATAAATAAATGACCCTATTGTGCATCCAAAACAAGGTTTATAATCATGCTACAGTTCTTTAAATTGCTAAAATAAAATTAAGTAATTAAATCCTTCTAACCGTTAACACCATGCAAAATTATTTACTTTCCTACAGTTCAATCCATTAGCATAAAGGTTTAAATTATGCCATAAAAGGTTTTAACATTACATGAAACTAGTATTTAGAACCCTCCAGTAAAGTTTCAAAACAATTCAGAAAGGACAAATTGTCTAAACCATGCCCGAAAAAATTCCAGAATGTGGTAACATAAGAGAGCCTGCTCTCAAAACTTGAGAGCAGGCTCTGTCCAAGCATAGAGCCGGCTCCATGCACCTTAGAGCCAGCTCGATCTAGAGGGGTGGGAGCCGGCTCTCAATCCCTCAGAGCCAGCTCTTCACTTGAGGGAGCCGACTCCCACTTCCATGGAGCCGGCTCTCTCCCTCTCTGAGAGCCTTGAACCGTTTACTCTTTCTGCTTCGTCTCTGGCCACTTCCAACCCTTCTGTTTTTCCTTAATACTAAACCTAAAAAACTAAATCATATCCAGTAGCATCCCCATCAGTTATTTACATCAGTTTGAATTAATAACAATGATGAAATCAGTTACCAATTCAATATGCTTTAAGATCAGACAATGAAATCCAGATTCGCAAGAACTATTCCAGATTAAATTAAACACATATAGATGATTAATTTAACATATACAAAGCATGCAAGATTCATTTAATGTCTGATAAAATCCTAGAGATCATCTAGGCACGCATAGAACACAAGTCGAGGGGAGGTTGAAAGAATAAAACTTGCCTGTGAGATTTTGAATCAAAACCTCATCGCCATCTTCCTAAGTTTTTTGACGATGTCCATTCACTGTCAACATCCTACTGCACTGATTTAATTCCACAAGTAAACTCTTCCCTCCTCCCAGGTCCGTCCTTTAATCCACAGCCGAAACCCCAACTGTAATCTCTATGTTTTTCTCATAATTCTCTGTTACGTCTCTCTGCCTCCACTGTGCCGTGAATAGGGTTTTAAAACCCTAGGCAGACTTATTACAATATTTATAGGCACTACTAAAAACCTAGATCCAATTGTAATTAGAGACGAAAAAAACTAACTAAATCCTAGTCGGCCAAAACGTGATTTCATAAAAGAAATAAAATCCTAATTTAATATTAATAATTAATAACACTCATTTAATCAAATAACCCAATTAACTTATTTAAAAACTACATAATACAATTAAACCATTTAAACAATTAAAACAATTAATTCAATTAAAGAAAATAAAAAACACAACAAATAAAACAATTAGGCAAATAAACAAATAATCAACTAAAAATGTTAAAAATGCAATAAAATAATAATTAAAATGTGAAGACTATCCCTTTAACATTAGGGGTATTACAACACTCCCAAGTCACAACCCTAATTTATAGGCCCAGTTTGATGGTGAAAAAAAAAAATGGAATTAAAGTGATCGAATTAAAGGAATAACTAGATAGCACAACCCCAGAATTACCCAGTGGCAATAAACATATTAACCATCAAAAAAGAACTGGGAGAAGTAAAGACCAAGCAAATATTAGAAGTTGACAACCCAAAAGACTGGCAGCTAAGGGAGGTAGGAGGAAGAGGCACAACCATCCTTATTCCTAAAAATCAATAACAAGAGGAGAAACAAAAAAAGGAAGAGAGTGTGTGAAGCATGCTGAAATTCATTTTCTACTGCTCTGGTGTTGCTCTGTTTTTCCTATTCAATGTGTCATTCTTTTGCATTTTATGTGGAATTGAAGGTAGGCATGCAGACTCGAACGCCCTCTGGCTCTTATACCAATTATAATGGGTAGGTACTTCAATTCGTGATCCGATCCTAAAAGCTCAAGTTATTAGGTGGGGCTTACACCAAACATATATATATACTCATTCACTTTTTTCATCCGAATCCGATGTAGAACAAGCTTTTCTTTGTTACAATTGTCCTATACATAATACAAAGCTAAAAAAACTCCAAGTGATTGTCTCCAATGATAAAATTGTGGGACTTAGTGGCCAGAAAACCTAAGGGGTTGGCTCCAGTTGTGAAGTCGTAGGACTTAGTGGTCCAAAGACTACTCGCTTCCAACTCTGTTGTGTCTATAAAATGTCACACATCCTTTAATACACAAATGAATCATGAAATTCAAAGTTCAAATCCTTTTGAGTGCAATCAACTCTTAGGGTCACGATCGCAAACATAATCTGAGCTTTACCTAATTCATTTGGAAAGGTTACTTTGCACGAGTCGCGTAAATTAGTCGGGGCAAAGCCCTAGACAACCAAGTTATCAAAAAAAAAATACTAAAGCTATAATTGAATGTTCAATAGGATTTTTTAATTCAAGTTTGATTCTTCAATAAAAAAATAAATAAAAAAGTTTGACAATGTGTGTGACAAGCCTCAACCTTATTGATACAGAAACATTAGGTCTACTTCAAGATAAGAACGCAATTACTACATTATAAGGATATATATTTCTTGATTGCCATGGCATAGATATACTAGTTTGCTTCAATTTCCTTCATTGTTGAGCTGGGACAATCTAGGGAGAAGGCGGTTGGGTTATAATGATAAATTAGAGTGATGGTCTTATCTTTCAAGTTGAAGACACCCAAATCATTAGAGTCTTGGGAGTTTTTTGCTTAAGGACAAGTATAGTAAATACAATTCATGGCCAACCCAGAAAAATCAGTGGCAGAGACAGATTCACGGTCATTAAGACCGATAAACAATGCCTTGTCGCCTAAGCTTGGCAAGAGTAGCCACACATTTTTAACAAGGTCAAGCTCATACACATCAAATTTAATGGTTTCATCATAGTCATAACCATCATAACATGTTGAATGGTACCTAACAACCATCAACAACTCCCCCGAAGACTCCACTAGATAAGAGTGGACTAAAGGATTGAAAAAGAAGATGTAGCAATTGCGAGGGTGGATACTTTGAACTAATTAATGCATCGCAGAATACTTAGTACTAAATTTCAATCACGGTTACAGTCCATGGCCTAAAATGAACCCCAATCATTATTTGTAATGTTTCAGATTTTTCTTATTTTTCATTTTTGGGGATTTTTTTATTTTTCGGGATTTTTTTTTCATTTTTGCCTCGTTTTGCATGTCGGACACCGTGGGGAGTTCCAGGTGAGTCCTGAGAATGGTTGGGGCATTTCTTCAAGTTCAAAACTCTTAGAAATGTATTGTTGGCTATTTTGGCATTTTTCAATTTTTTGGGCCAGAAGGTCCCGGGTAGGACCCCTAACTGAATTTTTTCGTGCACAGGATTATTTTTCGGTGTCGTTACACTTCATATTTATTTATTTGGTGCATGTTTGGGTGGTTACATACCAAAAGGCGTGTGGTTGTAGAGTGTTTAGTTTGTTTACATGCTTAAGAGGACAAAATGGTCATTTCATTAGCACGTAGGACCCGCGGTTGGTGGTGGTCTTTTTAAATGACCACATGGTCATTGTCTAACCATCTTTTTTCTTTCTTCTCTGCATGAGTCTCCTGCTCTCTCTCTCTTACTTTCTTTTCTTTTTCTTTCCTTTTTAAGCCTCAAGCTTCTCCTCCATTTTTCGGCTGATTGGTCGGGTTTTCGGCCTTGGTTCCTTGACAAAAAATGTCCCTCTCATCTTTTTATTTTTTTTTTATTTTTTTTTATCACATAATCAAAGGATTTAATTTTCATAGGAACGGTGATTATTTTATAAATTTTTAAAATTTTTGGATCTAAGACTTTGGAGGGGGTTTTGGGCCACTTTGAGTCAGATTCCGGAGCCGAGCCTTTAGAGCAGTACACTCTCCCCGTTATTGGCTACATTTCTACATAACAGTTTTTAGTTTTGCCATCACTGACCGGCGTTGACTACCGTTGACCAACATTGACCTCGTTAATCAATGTTGACTTTTCCTGTCGGGGATGCATTTTGGCTACTTTTGAGGTACGGATGTCTAAACTGTCATGTTTTGACTTTAATGGAATTCATTTATTTGATTTCTTGCTAAGCATGCTTGAAATGATAAATATCGGGATTTGAATTATGTTGATTATATATTTACTTGTTTATGCGACGAAGTATGATATCTAAATGATATTAATTTCGTGTGTGTATGTGTGCGCTTGCGCGCGCTTAGTTGAAAAGTTTTTTAATGAACATGCCTTGCGTAAAAAAGTTTTTTAATGAACATGCCTTGCGTTGAATTTGTTTCTTGAGATTACATATATATGATGATGAGTATGTATGGTTAAACTGATAAAGTGCATGCATGTTTATATCGCTTTCATTAATGCATGATTCCATTTATGGCATGGGCATGGTTTGGGAAAAGTGAGGTTAAAATGATTCTTTTTAAATAAATGTGTTTGGAAACGATTGTGAGAATATAATTTAGAAACGAACCGGATATCGCGAGCCCAGAGCTAACTTGACCTAGAGAGGGCGCGACCCAATGTAGGGCGTGAAAAAGTTGACACTAGGCCCGAAATAGCGAAAAGACCAGAGATAGTGTCAATCCCAGCTCGGTAAAGTCAGTTAGCAGCTAACTTGACTTAGAGGGGGTGCGGCCCGGTGTAGGGCGTGAAAAAGTTGATACTAGGCCCGAAATGGCCAAGAGGCCCGGATAGTGTCAATCCCAGCTCAGTAAAGTTAGTTAGCGTAGATGGGGATTTGGGGACCAAGCTCGGGAACGGTCACGCAAAGCATTATATTTCATGGCATTTTGGCACCTATGTTTATGACTGAATATGTGATGAGAATCTTTTAAATTGAATGATGTGGATTGTGTTCTTGATAATTTTTCGTGTACGATCCCGACATCTTTTTTTCGTTCTTTCGCTGTTGGCTGAAGAGAGTCCAAAACCGGTGTTTTAGGCATTACCTACTGATATGTTGAGCTCACCCCTTATCTTAACATTTTTAGGGAACCAGAGGAGGAAGGGCGTATGACTTGTATTCATGGACTTAGACGCTGCTAAAAATCTTATAATGGTATAAGGTTGTATATATGGCCATGGCGGCCTCATTTATGTATTTAAATTCATTAGAAATTGTGTAAAGAAATTTGTATAATTTGATTAGTAATAATGTATTGACCTTGGATATGATGGTATTGTCTTAGATGACTTTGAGTTTGGGTAAGGACCCGGTTAGCGATTCGAACATTCGGGTTCGGGTCGTTACAGTATTGATGAAATGGTCATAATTTGTTTGTTAAAAAATATAAAACTGAATCAATGTAAAATGTATATTCTCCAATAAGAAAATTATAAACTGGTACAAGGCCTCTTTCAAGACTGACAGTACTATTTATTTATTTTACTTTTTCCTAATTAAAGGTTGACATAGCATTAAAAGAAGCCGGTTCAGACTATACGAAATGGTTCAAACAACCCAACCGATGTTGAATTTGTTTCTCCTATTTGGTGGTTCATTTAGGATAAGTGTCGATTCTATACATCAAGTAGCAATTGGGGGCAATTCATTATGTGGGTGCGTCATCATTGGAATCATTCTATAAGGATTAAAATTTGCCGGTTAACTGTAGCATCTTGTGTAAACAATATATGGTAGGAAAGGAATAACAGAATCTTCAGGAACTAGTTCTGAAATCTATTGTCTCTGCTCTTGTGGATGCAATCTAAGGCTCAAGAAATCTACAGCTCAAAGTTCTCGCCGATGACTAGTCCTCAATTATTGCTTCTCCTCAACCTCCGCAGATACCTCCAGACTAAAACTCAAGAGTGGAAGCGATGCCTACACATGTAGAGATTCTCTCCCCTTCGCTCTTCTGTAATGGTTACCGGATTCAAGGCAGACAACCACCTCTAACGGTGACCCTGCCTTTATAAATGATTATCCAAGAAGAAGAAGAAGAAAAAACCCACCGATTCTACAGTTACAATTGAAGGCAATAATATTCTAGTCAAACTAAAAAAAATGAAAAGTTTTATAATAAGAATAATTTTCTATTCAAACTAAAAATATGAAAAGTTTTATAATAAGGAACAATATGTTGGAAGATTAATCTAGACTTGTCTAGATTCATCTAAGATGACCAAGTGATACTTGGGAGGGTGCAAAGAATCTCACAATAATTGCTAGTACATGGAACATTTTGATGTATATGAAATATTTTGGTTCATTGTGTGGTTCATTGTATGTACTAAATTCATTTACTAGAAGTATCCATTAAGTAGTATAAATAGGTGAGTCATGTAAGTGTATTTCAACACACAAACAATTGAGCAATACAAGTTAAAGTATTCAGCTTTATAGAAGCGAGAGTTTCCCATTTGTGTTCACTAGCCCACCAACTCCAACAGAATAAACATGATTGAGCTTTTTACTCATTTATCAAAAAATAGGTTTTAATTAAGCCGTTGTTAAGTTGATTTTAAGCTGAGAGTCAAGTGATGAACCAAAGGCCTTGCTTGTGAAATTAAGTTTGTTATATTATCTAGGTCATTCTTGTAAGGAGCTTGAACACCTTATTTGTCTAATAAGTTTGCTAAGCATGGATCACTCTCTGAACTCCTTTTGCCTGTAGTGTTAACACTGCCTTGCATAGTATTATGTTAAACACACACACACACACACAAATAAGGTGTTCAAGCCTGTAGTGTTAACACTGACTTCCATAATATTATGTTAAACACCCACGCACAAGTGCTATATGGGCTGGACCGGATTTGAGTTGGGTTGAAAATGAGCGGGTCAACATGGGTCATAATCTATGTTCAACCTGTTCAAAACGGGTTAAAAAATGGGCAGGATCAACCCGTTATGAACCGTGAACCCATTAATTATTATTTTTAATTATTTTTTTATTTTTAATTATTTTTTTTTATGGCAGTTAACATTCTATTGTCGGATAATAAAACCATTCTTGTTCTTTTGTTTTTCCGCAGGAAATCGATCAAAAAGACCAATGTGAAGAAAGATTTAAATCCTTACATTGAAATTGGAATAAAAAAAGTTTGTATTTATTCAAAAAATGCCAGACTAATTGTTGTTATAATGGAAATTTTATTTTAAATATTTGAATATTAATTTTTAAAAAATAAATAATAATAAATCACATTCTTTTCCTCCACATCAGGCATAACAATAAAAATA
>JAOTQH010018028.1:0-18409 GCA_025631255.1 Cornus kousa | reverse complement strand
GACGTAGATACGGGCCCCAACAAGTAAACTAGGTTAGAGAAGTACCAAACAAGACTGGAATATATTCACCATCCTTGTGTCATTGAATAAAAACTATGCACAGCTAGTGAAGAAGACTGTGTGAAAACACTACGTGATGGAAGTGAAAACTGTGTGTGAGCAGCATCGCATGTGGGCATGGGTCAATAAAAGGGACATACATCTCCCCTTCCAAAAAAAGCCATATCTCCTTTCCTTGGATGGATGGATGCAAATCGACAATTATGATAAAGTTCATGTGCTTCTCTTCTTATTAAATTGTCTCTGCTAACACCAAAAACACTTCAAACAACTAATTTTCAATGGTGTGATGAGTCAGTAAAGTGATATTTCCATTGTTGGGATGATAAACTATTGGATTTGTATGTTACACCACCTTTCTCTCTTGGTCTTTGCACGTATATCATTTGTTGATGATTGACACCTGTCTAAACAAGTAGTCAAAAGTACAAGAACTACACTAATTTAGTCTAATCCCTTGATTTTGGGGTCTCTTTAATCCAAAATTAGGGCTTAGTTAATTATTTAAGTATTTCCCCCCGTTAAGATCGAATCTTATTGGTTTAACAAATTGGGTTCACGTGGGCATCAACCAATGGGAGGCTGAGTTTGTAGACAGCCATCGAAATCTTTCATGATTGTTTCATGTATGGACCAACCTCACACCACTATTAACAGGTCATTAGCTTTTATATGCTATGCTTACATGCTGTATGAGTAATACAACGAAGAGATCAACTTCACGATAGTTATAATTTGATATTGAAACCCAAATTAAGGTTCACCTAATTAAAAAATACTTAGATTTTCGTGCCTTAATGAAGTAATGAGGTTTCATAAATTATTATTTTTAGGTACAAATAATTCATTAAAAGTCACACCGTGGACATAATCCAAGTTTTACATAGTATGTGTGAAAAACTCCTTAAGTCCCGTAACTTAGTTGGAACACATCTTGGACGCTCCGAAGAAAAAAAACTTGATATTGATGTAATAAGAATAAACTTTATAAATTTGAGTTAGCTGATTGATCTTTTGGCAGAGTAAATCTCACATGCCTGCGGCTTGGCTGTACGGATTGTTTGGCATTGGGTTAAGCTCGATGAAGCGTGCCAAGACTTCCCTCGATTGGTGTATGGGTGATTTGAGTTTTTCACTTTTATTTCTGCTGATTATGTCTTGGTATGTGTTATATATTCAATTTCTGTTAGGAGAGAGCAAATCAATTAAAACTTGTATTAGTTCAATGTAATTTTACCAATATTATAGATAAATCAGAATACACATATGTTAATCCATTCATAAGTGAATCCACATAATAAATGACAAAATTATAAAACAATAAAAATAATAATATATTTTAAAATACTTGCATCAATTTTCATTTCATATTGGATTATTGTATTGCCTTTCCTGCATTGATTGAAGACGAATGCTATAATATGAAAGGCCTTGTATATAGTGCACTTTGGAAAGGAGTTGTTTATTTGACTTTGAGACCATGAAGAGCAGTCATGGGACACATAGGTCTGAAGGTTTTTTAATTGAATATATATATTTTTAATTGAATATATATATGGTTATGGTTCTGCGCATAATTCAAGAAATTTTTTTAATTTAATTTAAGTTCTAGAATCATTTTGGGATACATCGGATTTTTTTTCCACTCAAGCAATAGCCTAAAATGATCATGTGGAAATTTATATACTTGAGTATCACACATACTACTCTGCATGATTTTAGCTCTTGGCTATTGCATCCGGCACACATATATATATATAGTACTTCTGGCCAATTTTGAGTTCATTATCTTCCCCAACGAGAGGACATAATAATTCATTATTAGTCGGGAGTGCTACATTATCGGTATTCCTATAAAACTAAAGCGTCTTGCAACCAACCACTTTTGGGAGAGTCTTTTGGGAGAGTCCTATGGCTGAGCTAAAATGTTGTTGAACAATCAGTGTATGAACATGACTAAAATGCTTAAGATGTAAATAGAAAACCTATGCTATAAACCTATTGATGAGATTTTCTTTCCACATTTCACTTAATTTCCAAGCAATATATGTGAATAATATTGCTAATATATATGTTCAATACAAGTAAGGAATTGGGTCATCTTCTTCTTAACATCAGCATAAAAAATAATTAATATAAATATTATTGTGAATCTGCGCTCAGGAATTTGTTTGGCAGTTCCAACTTCCAACTACTAACCAAGCACCAGATTATTATTTTTTTACCTAATTGTTGCTTTTTTGGTAAATACTTTTTACCTAAATTGAAACTTTAGAAAAAATAAAAAATAAAAAATTATTTGTTCTCTCTCTCACTCACACACACAATAACACACAAAGTCATGACTTTTTTTGACCTTAAGAAAAAAAGAAAGAAAAGGGAGAAAGAAAAAGAAAAAAGGGGAGGCTTTTTTGACACCCATTTCATTTGCAACCCAACCTGTTTATGAATGATTAAAATTTAAATTATACATTTAAAGAAATCTAAACTTTAGTTAATTAATTGATGCATAAATCTTAGTTAATTAATTAATTAATTATCAGTATTATTATGTTGCATGCCTAACGAGGGTATTGACTTTATAGTGAGACTACTCTACAAAATGTATTTTCTATTTTTAGCATTAATATTAATTAAGGTAAAATAAAGACTCGTATTCCCACGTGTCAGTGAATAAGACGGCGGACGGCGCCATCGGAACAGTCTAAAAAAAAAAAAAAACAGAAATATGAAAGTAGTACTGATTCATTCTCGACTTCTTCAATGTGAATTCGAGTTTAAAATTAACCACTTTCTTTAGTAGTAGTAGTAGCTGTTTTAGATACCAAACAGCTCAAAAAGCAGTTTTTGCACTACCTCAAAACCACCCATTTGCTTATAAAAGACTCAATTCACTCTTGACTTTGATATGAAGCAAATTAGTACTGCTTCACAACACAATTTAATCAGTTTCAAACTTAACCATGTAAGCTTTGCTTCATCATGTCTTCGGTCTCTCAGCTACTACTATGCTACTTCATTTCTTAAGATCTAATATGTACTCTTTACATGTATATATATACACACACATACACTTACTTTTTTCTCCCAATATATATGTATTGCAGAAACCCTAGATTCTATATTATATATAGATTGGTGAGGATGGGGAGAGGGAAGATTGCGATCCGGAGGATCGATAACACGACGAGCAGGCAAGTGACTTTCTCAAAGCGAAGGAACGGATTGTTGAAGAAGGCGAAGGAGCTAGCGATTCTGTGTGATGCAGAAGTAGGGCTGGTTATCTTTTCCAGCACTGGCAAGCTCTATGAATTCTCAAGCACCAGGTTTTTTTGACAACCTTAATTTGGCCATGTCTATCATATCATTCTTTTACTTTATTTTTATCCTTAAGTTTTGTATTTTTGAATCTTCTGTAAAATCATGATCATCATTCTTGTCTTTATTCTAAAAGAACAGAGTTGGCTTGTATAATAAACATCGAAGTGTATATTAATTCTCTCCTAAATAGCCTATTTTTTTACCCCTATAAGGACTTGAATAGTTTGTGTACATGTATTTTTATACATAGAGGTCATACGCGCGCGCACAAACATATATATATATATATATATATATATGAAGTTTATGTTTTGTGTGTGACATAGTTTGCATGGCAACACAAGTTTATAAAGACAAGGATTTATTTGTTTGCATCTGCTGTACAGACACCTAAAGATTGCACTGCACTTCTCATCACCAATTTAATGGTGTGAAAGATTTTTAGTTCATTCACCCTATACTAGTATGACACAAAAAGCTAATATATATAGAATATAACATGCTCTAAGAGTCTATCTTAAGACCTATTAATTTCCTAGGAGTGTGAAAGAGACAGTGCATATATAGTTAATAACATGTGGATCTCATCAGATTAATACATTTGTTTGTAGTTATTGTAGACCTAAGAAGGGCAAAAATACAGATCCATTTAATTTGAATTACTAACCCTATATATATTCTTCTTTTCATAGTCCAATTTTTTTTCTTTTCTTTTTTTTTTTTTAACAAAGTTGGAAGGAGTAATAAGCCATCTACAATTAGGTGATTAGCAAAGGGTGCTCTCTACAGTCATGTATATCTTCCTTGTAATTGGACTGACCTGAGAACTAGTAAACAAGAAATTACAATGTGTTAAACAATGATTTACCCCAAAATAATTATAATAATAATGTTAATACAATGTTGAGTTAATTTGCACCTCTGCTATGTAATAAAGGTGTTATATTATAAATTTATAATTAAGATAATCAGTTCTTTCATGTCAAACATCCTAAGCCTATATAGGCTATATGTCCTCTACAATTCTCTCTGCGGACTCAAATTGTTGTGACAAGACCCTGGCCTCCTAAATCCATTATCTTAGTTTTATATATATATATTTTTTCTTTATTGTCATTCTCTTTTCTTTTCTTTATTTTTTTGGGGGAAAAAGTAGAAGAAACCTTAACCTAGTATTCCATCCCTGGAAAAACCTTCATCTGTCGATTACTCATTATTATTATTATTTGCACACAAAAGTTGTTTTTTCTAATTATAGAACAGAAGCCATGATATATAATTTAAGATTTTATATGTAGAGATACATTATAATATCATTTTCCATACTTGAATAGATAATAAAAAAGTTCGTTGCATGCATGCTTTTAATTGATTTCAAAGTAGAATGGTCAGTAAGGAGAGAGCTAATCAATGTATTAAGTAACATATCACCATCATATAATGCTATAAAGGCTACTACTTAATTGCATTTTGGGGTCACTGGGCATGTTGAACTTATCTTGATACTAGTTTTTTTAATGATAAATTTCTCCACTTAAATGAAGAGTCAATATAAAAAATAAAAATAGAAATAATGTAATCTAATCCTTATGGTATGTCAAGTCAAAGTGGCAATTGACAATGTCCCATGTCTCAGCCAAGAAATTATTCATGTGTTTTGTTCCATTTGATAAACTTATATTGGAATATATCAAATACATAATGAACCGTTTAGTGTAATAAAAATAGTGAAATTGAACACCATATTTGGTTTAGAATTTTGCTTTTAAAAGAAAAAAAAAAAAAGTATTTAAAACCCTTTTCTCAAACGTAAAATGTAAATCAATAAATCACATCAGATTTAGAATTTAAAAAGGCTAAAAGGCACAACAGGATGTTTTAACAAAAACCAAGTAAAAATTTCTTGG
Source organism: Cornus kousa (assembly GCA_025631255.1). Classification (NCBI taxonomy): domain Eukaryota; kingdom Viridiplantae; phylum Streptophyta; class Magnoliopsida; order Cornales; family Cornaceae; genus Cornus; species Cornus kousa. The sequence goes on along the minus strand of JAOTQH010018028.1, from coordinate 13,121 downwards.
AGAGGTTTGTGAAAAAGTATAGGGTTCACTCCTAACTCGATCAACCCGAGATAAAGTTTACAAGTGTGAGCATGATATTATTAATTCGATTAACTCAAATTACAAGATAAAGTTTATAATTTTTATATGTGTATGAATGCTTGTTATTTATATACAATCAGGTTAATTTTTTTTTTTATTATTTTTTTAATTGACAATAAACGCACTTACATACTTATTTTCGTTCTTATGGGGACTTGAACCGCTCGACTTTTGAAAGGCGATACAGTACCATTAACCTACAAGGCCCTTGGTCAATAAAATTAAGGCTAGATGATTTATTCTTTAATAACATGATATTATTAATCTAAATTATGACACAAATATAATTGTTTTGAAAAGTTTGAAGTAAAAGTATAGTAACTAACACGGAGTTATATATATAAACAAAATAATTAAAGATATAAAGTTTTAACTCCTTTCCACAGTGATAATATATGTATAAAAATAATAATAATAATTAAAAAAAAAAAACATTATTGAATTCCACGAGTTTGAGTGATTTTATTTCAGATTAATGTATATATTTTCAATATTTAATGAGTTATACAATACGGCGTGAGTTAAGATGCAATAAGTTTCGTAGGACTTTGTGTTAAGATGCAACGAGTTATCTGAGGTTTAAGCACGTTCTTTCCATGCATCCAAAAGAAATAAATGGTTGGTTTGCTCTTCCTTTTTTGTTTTCTTTTTTTTCTTTTTTCTTTTTTCCGGTAGATCTGATTAGTTCATCTTAATTTATGAGAACTTTTCTGGTTTTAAAAAACAGATAAACATAGTTTGAAGGTTTTTTTTAGTTGCAGTTTTTTGGGTCACGCAAGTTATAAACACCTTTATAATATGCAAATAGGATATATAACCTTCTATAGGTTCTTAAAAAATCTTTAATCTTTGTATTTTTTGAGCGTTGTCAGTAGAGAAATTAAAAGACTAAAAGTGCCCTCATGTATTTAAAAATAAAAAAGGTGAAAAACAAAATAAATATAAAATGACTGGTATAAGGACATTTTGGAGAGACCAAAAAGGCACTATAGAAAATTTGTTACTTAATATAGGTTGCACATGATTACTTAAATGTGATTTTCTGACATTATGCGAATTAAGAACGGATTTATATACCCAAAATAAAGGTTAGAGATGTTATTTGCCCAAATTTTAAACATTAAGTTGTTTTTCTCACTTTACCTTAACTGTTATTTAAAAAAGTATCCAATTTGAGATAACAATCCTTGAAAACTATTTTCCACTTATAAAGTTGTCAAAAACTGTTATAGAGTACTACTAAATCGGACAGGTCTAAAATTCTTGGCAGACTTCTTTGTTGCAAGACTTGCTGCACTACTGGATTACAACTTTTGTTATGACCTGAAAGATAAGGCAAGATGCAAGGGTGAATATTTAAGGGTTGAGTAAAAGATGGTAAAATTAATGAAAGATGGATAAGTTACTTTCAAAAGTTAATTAAACATAAATCATTTGAAAGGTTTAGGAGGCTAAGAAGAATATAGTAACCTTGTGAACAACTCAACTAGTAAGGCTTTTCAGGGTAATCCCTTGAGTGGTTCTTCTCACCAAGGTGCCTTGCACGCGGTTTTGCATCCGAAGTTTACAAACCATCTGAGAATCCAAAATCCAAAGTGGCTAGGTTGATTCTTTGTTACCAAAATAAAATAAAATAAAATAAAAAATTTCAAGGTTCAAAATGTATCAAGGAAAATGAAATCTGGAAGGGGAATTACTTTTCCCAACCTTTTTATCCCGTTCCATTCTTTTAAACACCACCTAAAGTTAATGAAATTTTCCACTTCAACAGCTGTTATGAACTTTGACAATTATTGAAGACAATTCAAGACTCAAGTGCACTAATAATTCCCAATGGGCCTATTCTTTCCACATAATATTAGTTAAAAACTTGAAATATTATCTTCATAGCACTCTGGTATCAGCATTAGTAATGACTATGATAATAGGTGCATCTAACCTAAAGCAACTGTGTTCCTGACCTATAATCAATGTTAATCCCAAAATAACATAAGAAAAATGCAATAAATGCCCCTCTAGCAGAGTCACGGCGTGCATCTTATTAAAGATTATTTGATGCTTATGCCAGTTTCTGAATCATACATGACAATAAGATGTGAAATAAAATGTGCAAATATGTAAAGAAAACCCTAGGAGAAAGTGAGAAAGAGACCAAACCATGTGCTTAGAGAGTTCCCTCCCATTCACTCCGAAGAGTAGGCAGTTTATGTCACAAACATGTTGGGGGTACCTCAGCTTCAAAATATTGTCAAGCATCAGCTGGTCAGACCAGAAGCAAGCAAAGGTGTGGAAAAACATTAAGAAAAATGATAGAAGAACCAAAAAATATACTGAACATATGACATTATTGTCTCTCGATCCTAAACAAATTTATATGTTCCATGATTCAATTACTGTTCTTTAAAATCAGAAAGGGATTCCATTTAAACTTTGAGTAAGAAATGAAAAATGAGACACCTACTCTCTTTTTTTTCTTTTCTTTTTTTTTTTGGGGGGGGGGGGGGGTTGTTTTGGGGGTTAAAAAAAAACACACTCTATTTTTGTGCCTCTAGATTAATATGATCAATTTTGTGTATAGTTGTATTAATCATGACCAACATATACTTGCATGAAATACAAGAGAGTTCAGAACTTTAGACAAAGAAATTACAGTTTTATTTACAGTTTTATTTACAGTTTTCACTTTTTCTCCACAAGTTTTTTCCTAGTCGCTGTTATCTTCATAGCGATGCACTAAAGCCATTTATGTCACATTTCCCATTTACTAAAGCTATAAATATAGTGAACAAGAATCTGATCAATGCTTTCCCTCTTGTCAGCATGAAATCAGTAATTGATCGATATTATAAAGCAAAAGAGGAACATCACCAACTACTTAATCCCGTATCAGAAGTCAAGGTACGCTTCCCTCAAACCTCTTTCAATCTCCACCTGCAAATTTCTAACAGAAATAAAGCTATATTAGAGAAACTCTTCATTGCATATTTACTTTGATTAGTGAGAGTTAAAAAGTTGTGTAGTAAATTGTGCATATAAATATCTTCTACTAATAAGAAAATAACGATTTTTGAGTGCTGTGGAAGCACTCTCAAAGCAGCTAAAATACATAGATGAGAATATGCATGGTGAAAACCCGCCAGAGTTGCTTGGACAGCAAGCTCTCAGGGTACTACCTTGAGGTATCAAATTCAAGTCCAAGTTTAAGTGATATCCATGACTCGCGGTGATTGTGGATATATTCTAATTGATTTAGTATCCATTGTAATTTAAACACTTCCGTAAAACATTGTAATGAAACCCATTGAAGATAAAATGAAGAAGAAAAACAACCAACTAAGAGCTGTGGAGATGTACAATGAAAAGGAATAACTAGACCAACGAAAAAGAGTGACAGTCCACAATAAGGTTCTTGCTAGGAAGATGTGAGGACAAAAATTAACATCTGTTAGGATGGTTAGGAAGGGCATAATAGCTTATGGTTTAAGTGACTTTATGGCCCTAGCCAAAGCATAAAGGTAAAACAAGGCTCACACATCTAACTCTAAATAGTTGGGACAAAACTTTGATGAGTTCAGGTCGTTCAGGTCATATTGATAATTTACATCATCATTTATGTTTCTGTTTTTGATAGATCAATTCTTATTACTTTAAATTTGACCAAACAAGATATTATAAAATCATATATCACTCTAGGTTCTTTTCCCACTAGTTAGGATATTCGAAGTTCAGTATTTATAACAGAGATTGAACCTAAGTTCTCATCTCAAATAAGAAAAAGAAAAGATACAGATCCAACTTCACTCAAGTATGGCTCTCTTATCATAGCAATGATGTTATGCTTCAAACAATTGCTTACTAGTATATGAAGTGCACATGAACTTGAAAAAATCATCTCTGTTGTGTCAATCATAAGTACAATCCCTCATTCAGATGGCATGAGTACAATTCTAGGTGCTCACCAATTTGCCAACAAATATTATCTAGCATCACGCACACACGTATCCTAGAATGGTGGTGTAGTGTTGTTTGCCTGTCAACCTTAGGATGACAGGCATGGGAAATAGGACTTAGCCAAAGATCTAAAAGTTCATCTAGGCATTATTAAATGGTTGGAAGCCATTAATAGAACCATGATGAAAAAACCACACTGGATTTTTTTTTTTTTTTTTTTTTGATTAGTGAAAAAACCACACTGGGTTTATGTGCTATCAAGAGGAAAGAAATCAAATAGCAAATATTCTAGAATCCTGCTCGGCCAAGAGAAACGAACTATTTTTTAATGGAATTGTGTCATAAAACCATAGAAAAATTGACAGAAAAGTTGTCTGACTTTATTGATTTTTCAATAAAAGAAATATGAATTTGGAGGAAGGGAAAGTAAGAGAATGGAAAGGTAACATTTAAGAATGAGGGGTGTAACATTTTACCACTATAGCCTTAAACATTAATGGGTTTAGAATGAAATGGAAAATGTAAAGATAAAAGATTTTGGAACCCTTTCCTTTCCTTTCTGCCCAATTCTGACAAAAAGGATTGGTGGGTTTTGAGGAAAGTCATCTACTCCCTTCTTCCTTTCTCTTCCCACTTCCTTCCTTCCTACCAAATGATGGATCTCAAATTTTAAATCAGTGCGAATTTTTTATTATCTATATTGATACTTTAAAAATTAGCTCCTAATCTTAAATTTTGAATCATTAACTAGGGGAGTGTGATAGACAGTATCAACCACAATCACAAAGACCCAATGAGTAGATTGATGAACACCACAAAATGAATAACGAGAAGAAGTGCTAGAATGGAACAAATTCCAAGAAATAAATGGGCCCAATGATGAGAAATATTATATTATATTAAATATAATAAAAATTAATAACACTATGCTCAAAATAAATAATAAAAACCTAAATCCGCCAGCCATTTAAATAATGATATTTTGTGTTTTCTCAGAATGAATTCACAAAGTAAGCCAATTTTCCACTAAACGTGTTATAGCTACTGCACATTAGTCTATTTGGAGTAAAACTCATTCCAAAGTAAATGCTTGTAAGGACTTATCAAAACCATATGATATTCTGAATTTGAAATCTTAGAATGTTACTAAGAAAACACAAAAGTTTGGTTCCTAAATAATCAAGAATGAAATCATCTAGAAATATTTGTATGCTTTATGTTTTTGTAACCTGATGGATTCTCAAAAGCACAACTGATTGATAGTGTTACCCAAAAGAAAAGGTATACTATCTATCATTCTTGATTTGATGACATGGTTTACATACCTTCTGGTGTAATAAACGTCATCACCACAAGCTCTTGAAACTTCATAAGAATTTGGAGACTTGTGGCTTCCAAGTGCATCATATAGATATTCCAGCTAAATGTTAATTAAAAAAAAAAAGATATTCCAGCTAAATGCAATTATTATTTACCTACTCAAAAAAGGAAGAGCATATAAACAGCCCGATCCCCAAATCTCTCTCTCTCTCTCTCTATATATATATATATATAATGAGAGCACAGATCAAATTAGGAGTGGAATACATATTGAAATATAAAGTAAAGTACATGGTTCCAAAGGAACTTAAAATCATTTCACCAGCTCGCATTATCAAGCTATCAGCCAAGGAAATGAGCTAATGACCAATTACTATTTGCTAGTACTTGATAAATATATCCACAAATCTATAACCAGCACATTATGTTGCAAGAATCTCTTGACGATTGCACAATGTTTTGACATGATTCCATTATAAGATGGTTCGTTTGTCTTGACCGAACAGTATTGCTAGGATATATAATGGCTTCCAACTAAGATAATACATGGGCCACTTGATAATCTTTTGGATGTATATAACAGCATCATGTTGAAAAGTAGTTGCGGAACCATGAAATGAATTAGATTATTGTTCTTGTAACACAGATTTATTTATAATATAACATTATTGGAAGTTGGATGTAGTATGTGCATGCCATATACCAAGCTACTGACTGTCTTTCCCATGTATAAGAACCACTTCTCCAATCTCCGATAGGAATAACAAATGTAATCACTCACTTCTATCATATATTTTATATTGATCAAATGCTTATGTAATAACTAACCTCCTTCAGGTATGGTACTGGTAAGGCATGAGTTGAGTAAAGAGAAAGGAGTAAATATGAGGAGAGGAGAGAAGAGGAGAGGAGAGGAGGAATTATTAGAGTTTCTAGACAGCTTGTAATTTTGTTGAACCAAAAGAAACTACACAGAAATAAGCTTCAACCAGGAGAGGAAACTTGGTGAATTAACAATCAACATCAATGCTAGTAAACACTCATTGAGAAAGTTTCTTCTCTTCACTCATTATATTTGGAATCATATAGCATGCTTGGAAAATATCAGATAAAATGAATTATGAAAAATTTGGAATGTCAAAGAAAATTCCAGTTGCCTAACCATCGTATCATTCAGTTTTCAATCTAATACACAAAATTTGTAACATAGTTCCACTGGAATGGGGTGGCATCTCTATTGAATTTAAAATGGTCAAAGTTTGACTCCTACTAGAGTTTACCTGCAATGGAAGAATTAGCAATTTAGTAGAATAGCTCTGATAACCCAACAAAAGCTATATTGGCCTAGTGTTAGAGGTTCTTGTTCCACATCGGATCCGGATGGGGAGAGTGTTGAGGATATAAGGGGTATGCAGCACTACCCAATAGCTTAAGCTATTGGGTCAGCGGGCAAAGCACCCAACCCGTTACACCTAGCCAGTATAATGATTGCTTATGTAGCTTGGCTTATTTGTTCAACTAAGCATGTCTTACTCTAACATGTTACATTTAAAATTTTAGCAGATTAGTTCTATTTGGTCATGATGTTAAAAAAAGTACATCATAGTTTTGCATACACTTAATCAGTGCTATTTTACTTGCTAGCTTTGGCAAAGGGAGGCAGAAATCTTAAGGCAACAGTTAAACGACTTGCAAGAAAATCATCGGTACAATCTTTCTCCTTTAGCTTGCAGCTCTTTTGTCCTTAAATGAAAATATTAATAATCTGAAATAGCTTAGGATAAGATAAGAAACTACAGAATAGTTTCTTCATAAATTATTTAGAAAAGCTATATGATATAAGATGAAAATCAAGGGAAACCATTCAGGGGGTAAAGAAATATTAAGGGGAACTCTTGGAAAAATAACTAGTCATCCCAAGTCCTAACACTAGAAATCAGTCAGTCACACACAATGTTAAACCAAGCATTAAACAACTCATAACTTACTATGCATGAATTAAGGGGAATCAAGTTGAAATGGAAAATGCAGGATGACATGTGATGCTGACAGGAAAGCGTCTTCTTTACTCAAGGGTCAATATATTGAAAGGTTAATTAGTTTCTGGGATTGTTAATATAAAATAGCTTAAGCTGATTGTGTTTAGTTGTGTTCTCCATTCCATATGTCATGAAATATGTTTAACAAGAAGAAGAGTTTAGATAAAATAAGAACTGTTTATATGTTATACAGTTAGTAACATATATGTCAAATGTTAGCCTGAGTCCACTTGCCTCAAAGAGCCAGCTGACTCAGCTGCGAAAGGCTTTCCAGGGTTGCATTACAAGTTTCAAGACTCCTGAGAATGAGCTTGAACATCAACCGCACCTGCCAAGAAACCTACACCCCACCAACTAGAAATCGTCTTGAGAGAACCAATAAGGGGAACGCTTGGTGCAACAAAATAAAAAGAATGCACAGGTAAGCCAACAGTATAGGCATGACTAGTAAGATTCTCCAATAAGGCTTAAAACCTTATAGGAACCCTAGAAAAAAGGTGGAAAAAAAAAAAATACTCTCCTTATCTCAGCAAGATATATAATTCTAACAGATATGATGTGTCAATATATATATATATATATAACGAATAGTGACCCTGTATTGCTATTTTGATGAGACAGGCAATTGATGGGAGAAGAACTTTATGGCTTGAGTGTCAAGGACCTACAAAATCTAGAGAACCAACTGGAAATGAGTTTGAGAGGTGTCCGTATGAAAAAGGTAAGAAACCATTATCGTGGCCTATATGAAGAAAACACATAATACTAACATGGTTTTTATACTTCTGTCACGTGGTTTTCTGGCTTCCACAGGACCAGATATTAACTGATGAGATACAAGAGCTAAACCAAAAGGTCTATCCAAACAACGGCTCTTTTCTGTAAAAGAATTTCACTAAGAATATAATTACTAATGTCTGCTGAATCCATACAGGGAAACCTTCTTCATCAAGAAAATGTAGAACTCTACAAGAAGGTAAACCACATTCGTCAAGAAAACGTGGAATTGTATAAGAAGGTATCTGGTTGGCGTACTGACAATCTCCAGGCATCCCCAAAAAGAAACTCTATGTGTTACAATCCTTGACAGCAAAACATATGAAAGTTATCCAACAAAATCTAATAATGAGATTTTATGCTTCAGGTTTGTGGCACAAGGGACGTGAATGTGGTTTCTGGAAACACCCTCATTCCATATGGTTTTAGCATCGGAGAGGATGTGCCAATCAATCTTCGATTGAGCCAGCCTGAGCAATAGAATTTTGAAATACCGGCAAGGGCAACAAAATCAAGGTGAAATTCTTCCCACAACCTTAGAATGTTATTCTAGAGTACAAATACTATGCTCAGGATTTTATCTAATAACAGTCCTTAAAGCTGTAGCAGATTGCAACAGCATTAGAATTTTTAGTACATTTAGAATTGTAGACAAATGTGGTCTTATTTGTTTTAAGCATAGCTCAAGAATAAAAGAGTACGGTCCTTGGAATAGGATGACCCAATTAAGATTCATCAGCACAAGATACAATTTTGAAATTGTTGTTTACAGAAATTTTAAATTACATTGGAGGAATCAAAAGGATAACAGAAATATCTTTGTAACTTATCCTCTTTATAATAATCTAGTAAAATGTTGTGTGAAAATCAATTTTTTTTTTTTAGCAGATAAACAAATGATGGCCTCATGAGAGAGCGCCTTCATCCTTTCTTTTTCTTTTCTTTTTTCCAAAAAGGATATATCACCAATATTGATGGAGACAGTGAGATGGATTGTCGCCACAGTGCCGTTTGATCAGTAAATGAGAACAGGGGAAGGAATATATATATATATAACAGGAGTAATGACATACGAGTTTCCTAGTGAGTTTGCTAAGGATTCTAAACACGGCAAAAAATTGAACACAGGATTCAATTTTAATCAGAAATACGGTAACCCGTGACTATAAGAAAAAAATTCAGCAATATGTCTAATTTAAATAACTAAATACAATTCAAAACATATTCAAGATAGAACATTTTAGAATAGAAATAAATATATTAAATATTTTCAACAACTACAATCATAATTTTTTTTAACTTTATGATTACGATCTAAAATATCATGAAAAATAAAGAAAATAACAATATATATATATATATATATATATAGTTTTGAAAACTAAACGGGGCAGGTTTCAGAGTAAAACGAGTTCTGACACTTTATCTCCTACTATGCTCCTAACCTGATTAAATGAGAACCAAACCCTATTCATTAGGAGCAGAGCGGGGCAAGTCCCCATTGGGCTTTGAAATTTTCAAGTGTCCTTTTCCAAAGCCCCTTGACTCACATGCACTTTAAACTTCCTCGTCCTCAAAATGCCGTTAATTGTAAGCAAATCATTCCTTGCCAATTGAAAGCATTGGTCTCAGATATACATTATATTTTAGAAGGCCAAAAAAAAGTAAGGTAAACCATTTATTTCACATAGTGCTAGGTGTAAGCATCAAGAAAAAAGACATAAATATATTTGTTGTTTATTTTTATGTAGAAACATAAAACTCAACTCGAATATTCTAAAGATCCATGACAATAGGGGTCAACTTATCAGAGAAAAAAAATGTTGATAGGGGTCTGATAAAGGTTTTAAGCTTGCAGTCAGCTACCTAGCACGATCCTACTCATAGTTCTATGTATACATATATTTAAATAATTATATATATTATTAAATATATTAACATATTTTACGCATATCAAGAACACGCAAAAAAATTAAAAAACAAAATAAAAATAAAAAGAAGACAGAAGAGCATTAATATTCCATAAGTGGTAGGTTTATAACTAAATCACGCAGAAAATTACGAAGACGAAAAGGTTAAACATGGTTCAATCAAGAAACTTGGTTGACTTATAATAAAATAAGACAGATAAAATCAATATGGCTAAGCAAATGAAAGCATGAAACAATGCAGGTCACTTAAATAAATGAAAAATGAACAGCCGATGTCGCAGGAAGTGTAGGCTTCATGACCAAGGTGTTAGGTGCACCTTCAATTAAGCTTGGTTTGAGATCCATACTCCTAATGAGGACCTTGCTTAAATATTTTACCCTCAGGGCGTTGTAGATTGAAGCAAACCTCAACACAAGGCTTAGAAAAGGCTTTCGATACTACACACAGGACCAGGCTATTATAATCAATGCTGTCTTAGTTTCCTCACTGTGCTACTTCTAACTTGCCACAAATGCAACTATTTCTAAGTCTACCTTACTTGTCCCACCAGTCACTATCCTTTAAAGTTTCAGGGCCCACTTTGCTACACACTAACCACCTGTTATACTTCAAGCCGGTAAATTGGAAGACCAAAATCCACACCAAGTCACAGTAGACAACTTCTCACTAGAGGAGTGAATAGCAAGAAACACTAATTACTATAAATACTGTTCCATAATTGTTCATATTGATTACAGGTAAACATGCTTGGCTGCAAAGAAAGTCTTTAGGATTCAACCACTGACAAGCCTGGAACACTTGGCACCATCAGAGCGAGTGTATGTTCTATGGAGATGTTTTCTAGATTTGCATGCAATTCATTAGTAATTCTGTAACAAACTTAAAATAAAAAGTATTATCACAATGTTCCACAATTTGCCAAGCTACCCACTTAAATTGCACAAAGGATGTTGTAGATAACAATTGAATTTTTTTTTTTTTTTACTGGTCTCCAAGAGTCCAGTAAATAAAAAAAAAAATGTCCACATCATGAATGAGCAGCATTTCAGCATAATTACTGTTGGCACAGGAGTCCAGAATAGGTGATAACTTTTGTTCACTCCAACACAGTGTGCAATGATGACTACAACTGAAAGATTAGACTTCAAATTGAATAATGCAAGTTTTAGCAGCATGTCTCCTCCAATGGGAACATCTTATAGCAAATGATTCCATATATTACTAACATCAAGTCCAAAATCTTTGATACTTCAACAACCATCATGCTCAACCTCTCAGCACTAATTTTCTCCTCTCCTTTTCCAGAAGCAAACATGCCATATAGACAGCCAAATTTCTAAAAGAGGAAAGTACACCACAAGTGAAGGTACAACCCCACTAAGGAAATCCATTTATCATTTTTTCCATCCATTCTTAAATTCCAAAACAAACAAGTCGAACAGCCACACAACTAATAACAAAATGTTTCCCCTGATCCCCCCACCCCAACCCCCAACCCCCTATTATACACCCTAGCCCCACTCCCTTTCTGAAGTGAGTATGGGAAGGTAAAAACTAACACCTGCTGCTACTCTCCAAACTCTCACAGTTGCATCCACCACTCCCTTTAATTACAACTTTGGTTGCCGACACACCAAACAAGGCACAATTTCAAGAAAGCGCTACCAACAACAATTCCTTCCTTCGCTAAAAGAAATGAAAATATATATATATATACAAATAACTAAAAAAAAGGAACACAAACCTGAATCTCTCAATTTGGCATCACAGTCTACAAAAGAGGTGGCATTGGGAATGCATCCTCCTCCAAATCATACTTCAAATACTTTAATGCTAAGTTTGGCAGCATCGAATAGGCGCCTTGGATTTGGGATTAGAAATTGATTCGGTGCTCCCAAACATAACATAAAAGTATTATTAGAAGTTAACGAAACATTGGAGGCAAATATTTTGGAAAGAATTCTAAAAACAATGTGACATTGTAACTAACTATGATATTGCTCTTGATAGCAATACTCTGAACAAGACTTCATTTTAAATTGACACCAGACAATTCATAGTTGAAATTCTGTTGGGGGGTAGTCATTAAAAAAGCAAAGATAGTTTATTGGGACAATATGAGATGAAAACTCCACTAGTAGAAGAATAGTACCACTAGGTAGGTCATGGCCTCATAGGTGATGCCTCCTAGAAACGACTCACTTGTACATTATCATAAAACATAAGTAGAGCAAAAATGATATTAAAAACAAAGTGATTTCAGAAGCAAATAAAACAAAGTGATTATTTGTACAACCCAAAAAGAAAAAAGAAAAAGGAAAAAATAATTGCCTTAAAAACTGATGATTCCATGGTCTCTATTCAGCATTTAGTTATCTATATCTATAGTGGTCCCAACCCCTCATTAGTGGTTTCAGAATTGTGTCGGACATGGCGGAAACAAATCAATTGAACAAATAATATTCAAATTAAAGAAAAGGGGTACTGAAAATGATTCAAATAAATTAAAATTTACTCCACGAACAAATAAAAACAATTCGCCTAAATAAAGGAATAACATAGGTTTAAAGAAATCGGACGTAAATGCAGAGCAAATAAATTTGGTAGGAAATAGCGCACTTGATTCTTACCTGGAGAGACATGTTCGCGATCCTCAAGCCATTCTTGTGTTTGATTAGTCTGCTTATTATTTTTATTTTTTCTTTCCATTCTGCTCGAGAATCGTTAAATTTGGATGAGCCCCAAGGGCTTTATTTCTCACATCGAGTCCAACTTAAACCCTAGTTATGGAAAATCGACTTGGGTTTTGGGTTACTATCCAATTTGGTTACTTTGTAATTGTACGTAGTAATAGTACTACTATTTACGGAGTATTAAAAAAAAAAAAAAAAATTGAATATAGATATAAAAAAATTCTAAGAAAATTATACTCATATGATAAATCAAGATTTAAAGACTGAAAGGTATTTCAAAAATGATAACGATTATAAGGGTATTACAACGATTATAAGGGAATTATAC